>CALNHX010004689.1:0-121748 GCA_940337035.1 Agriotes lineatus | reverse complement strand
TCTCTCGCCTTTTTGCATCTTTGATCATATTTTTAACTTTATCTCTTTGCATACTGTATTCTTGGTAGGCTTCTAAGTGTTTGTTTGACCCAATGTACTTTCTCCATAGACGTTTCTTTTCCTTAACTTCCTGTTTTATTTCTACGCTCCACCAAGCAGTTTGTTTTTTCTTGTTTGTGCTTTTATTCACCCCACACACTTCAGCTGCTACACTACTGATTATTAATTTAAATTCATTCCAAATTTCTTCAAGATGCATGCTATCCATCTCTTCTTTACGTTTCCATATCTCTTCCGTAATTCTTTCTTCATATTTTTTCTTTATCTTATCTTCTTGGAGTCTATATGCTTTGATACTCTTAAATTCTACTTTCTTACATTTTGTCAGGTCTTTCAACTCGTTTCCTTTTTTCCTAGATGTCATGCTGGCCAGCACCAAGAAGTGGTCACTCCCTATTTCAAACCCTATTTTGGCTCTTATATCGTTGATCTTTTTTAGAGTATCTTTTTCGATCAGTATCAGGTCGATTATAGATTTTTCGTTGCGGCTGCGCATTACACGGGTATATTTGTGAATTTCTTTGTGTTGGAACCACGTATTTCCCACAACCAAGTTATTTAATATGCAAAAATCTATAATTTTTTGTCCATTGCTGTTTACGGCGCTTTCTCCGTGTTTGCCTACGCAGCCTTCCGTACTTTCAGGGCAGTTTCCCACTCTACCGTTAAAATCCCCCATTATAATTAGTGTTCCTTTTTTCACGTCTACTTCACTTTGTAGGGTGCTCCAAAACACCTCCAGTTCCTTCTTACCTGCTCCTTCGTTTGGACCATATATGATCAGGCTACTTACTAAATTGAAACCAATAGGGCTCGTGTGAAAACACTGTGACATTAGGTGTTTTCAATGGCAGTCAATTTTGATGGGCCATTTCTGACAAATTGAACAATTTTCATTGGTTCGCTCATTATAGTGTCGAATAATTATTTAAATTTCTTTCAACGTTTCCAACTTATGAACGTTTTTAGTATTTTACTAGTGAGTCACCCGAACTACGCTTCGGTTCGCTAATTTAAGAGAGATTCATCAATATAGATTTAATAAAAAGCATGCATCGGTCAAAAATCGAACCCGGGCCGTCCGCGTGGCAGGCGAGCATTCTACCCCTGGACCATCATGCCTTGTTACAATAATGCGCCGCTATAATGATATATGAACATAGTAAATCACCCGAGCTAACAGCACACGGGAACAGCAGCTGTCGCACCGCAGCCCACGGCGACAGACACTACGCTCCGCTGCTTAGAGGATTTAATTAAATTAAAACTTTTTCGTACTTGTTTTGAAAAGAAAAACCGGCCTACGATCTAAGTCTAAAAATTAGAAAACTTTTAAGCCATCATGCAACTTAATCGATCCAGTATCTTCGGAGGAGATAGCGAACAAACATACAAAGAAAGAAAGAGAGCAATGATTTTATGTTATAGGATTGTCAATATAATGATTCAAATTTCAATATCTTCAATCTATACTTTCTTAATGTTTTTAAATGGGACATCCTATATTTTATTACAGGAATAAATAGAGCCTAAAATTTCTGTTATTTTGATTCCAACATGTTATACCTTATTCGAAAGTGTTTGAGAAATTGGGCTTTTAATAAAATATCAATATAAATGTAATGTGATTTGACGGTTGTAATACAACATGCAGAAGCATATTTCAAGGGGGTAGCCAGGGTTGCAGTTAGAGGGGGGCAAACATTTATATACACAATTAACTATTATTATTACATATTATTGTTGTTTACTTTTTTACAATTAGGAAAAAAATATAATTTAAATTAACTTTAGATTTCGCAAACTTTTTAAGACTTTATATTCTAGTTCACCACTTCTTTCCAGTACTATTTTTCTGTGTACACTCAACATACATAGTCCATAAAGCGGTTTTCTGATAATGTTGACTGCAACCAGATTTTCTCTACGCAAAGCACTAAAGGACCTTTCAATGGTGCATGTTGCATACGGTTGAACCAAGGAAATGTGCAAAGCATATATAAATTAGAGAAAAGAAAAAGCCTATTTTTTTTACTTCTGCTAGTTCCAACTCTTGTAGTTCTTTTCTAAGTTTTTATTTTGCCAGGGATTGTACCACAGTTCCGCTTGATTGTTAGAATTACTCAAATTATAGCAGGTAATCCAAAAAGCTTTCGGTATTTTTTAAGTTTTCAAATATCATGTTTGTTTTCAACTCTTTTTTCGGAACAGAACCCGCACATACACACTGAAATATTGGAAGTGAAACAAATGCCAGATATATTGATTAAGGGAAAAATGCGGGTGAAGGTTTTTGCTACTGTGCCATGAATATTATCATGCAAGCGCATCATATACATTTATTAATTGACACTCATTGAATTTTGTTTTTTCAAAATAACAGTATTTTTATTTATTATTTTCTCATTATTTGCAAACCACGCTATTGCCACGGACATTGTAAAACCATTCGCGGCTATCACATTGTTCAGTTTATTGCACACATTTTTTTATACTGACATTTACATCACGAGCTGCACTTCTCCCTGAACTAAATAACCTTCCTGTTGCAACCTGTACAGCTCGAAGATACAGTATATAATGGATTGGGCCGTACGAGTGCTTTTTTGCATTTGTTTTTTTTTTTAATTGGAAGTATAACCTATTATAGTTTGGTGTTCGAATATCTTGTAGAATATGAATTGTAAAAGTGATTATAAATCAACTTCCTTTGCTCTTTAAATTTTTTAGTAGGGGTGGGCAAATGCACATCCCTGCCTCCCCCTGGCTACGCCCTTGAGCATATAGTATTTATTTTCAACGACTGAAACCTTTACTTTTTCCCCTGATTTCTGAGGAGCAGGCAGGTTTTGTCCCAGGAAAAGGAACCCGAGAACAAATCCTAAACGTCAGACAGATAATAGAGAAATCGCGTGAATTCAATCTGGAGACTTACTTATGCTTTGTTGACTAATCTAAAGCCCTCGACTGCGTCAATTGGGTAAAACTATGGAAGGTCTTGAAAGGAATGGGAGTGCCGAGTCATTTAATATGGTTGGTAAAAAATCTGTACCAGGAAAATAAGGCTACGGTAAGAGTCTGCAGCAACCAGTCTGAAAAGTTCAAAACAGCCGTAGAAGTGCGACAAGGTTGTATATTGTCACCGTTATTTTTCAATGCTTATAGTGAATATATTATACGCGAAGTGTTGCATGAATGGCAGGGAGGTGTGACAATTGGAGGAAGAAAGATTAACAACCTGAGGTATGCGGATGACACTTTGATTATAGCCGCGTCCAAAGAAGAACTGGAAACCATAATGAACAAACTTGAAGCTACTAGTGAACAATACGGGCTCAAATTGAATGCCAAGAAAACGAAGGTGATGATAATAGATAGACCCAGGAAGAATCAAACCGATGAAAGGCAAGTAGCTGGATATGAAGTGGTCAGTCAATTCAACTATTTAGGCTCTATGATAACAAACGAGGGAGGTTGTGAAAGTGAAATACGTAGACGACTTGCAATGGCTAGATCTGCTACAACAAAGTTAATAAAAATATGGAAAGACACAGACATAACAAGAAACACAAAATTACATCTAGTAAAATCGTAAATTTTTCCAATTGCAACCTACACTTCAGAAACGTGGACAATTAAAAAAGCAGACGCAAATCGAATAAATGCCTTCGAGATGTGGGTGTATAGAAGGATGCTCCGAATACCGTGGGCGGCCCACAGAACAAACGATTCTATTCTTCAAGAGCTAAAAATAAACGTAAGATTGTTGACATTTATAAATCGTAACATACTACGCTATTTTGGACATATAGCAAGAACGAAAGGTGGAATCGAAAGACTGATTATACAGGGAAATGTCGAAGGCAGAAGATCCAGAGGTCGATCTCCCTCACGATGGACTGACCAGATAAAAATACACACAGGATACTCATTCGCTGAGGCATCACACCAGGCCCAAGACAGAGCAACATGGGCTGCAGCAACAAATGACTTGACATGATGCCACCATATTCTTACGAAGGATAATGGAATTAGGAGGAGGTTAAAGTAACAACCGAATCCTTTCCTATATCTTCCCGAATTCATTTCACTATCTTTATCTATAACAAAAAAATCCATAACTGACGTTCCAACAATACGCGCATAAATCTTTAAATTGCTCAAAAGTCATGGCGACGTTTACGTGATCGTCTTGTATGTGTTTTAAATTGGTTTTGTCTTGTTGAAAAACTACAATAAGATATTTACGTTATCTCTACGACGAATACGTTTGACACAGATAAAAACAATCTATATTTCTACGTCGTCCGAAACAAAAATAATTCTTAATTATGCTTTGACTATCGCAAACCACGTCGTCGAATATGATGACAGAATTAGTTTTTGCATCTTTAGGTTGTACAATTACAGACCCATCGAGATGTTCATACAACCCAATTTCTTTTATGTGTTTTAGAAGTTTCCTCAAGTACTGGTATTTTGGGTGATCCAGAGATTTAGATTATATTTGGATGTTCTAACAAGCTGATCATTGTCAGTTTTACCGCAGTTAGATCTGCCAACAAGACCTCTTTTACATCCTTCTCCCAATACACGCTGTGTTTTCGATATTGTTGGGTTAACGAGCTAGTATTGTGATTTACGATCGGTAGCGATTCACTTTGTTTCTCAATTTTAACTTTTCACATTTTTTTAGCACCACCATGTACATTAAAAACTGAACCCAACTTACTTATGTAGGATGCAGAACGGTTTAATCGTAACAAAATGCATACACAGTAATACACAACAAATATGAAATAACAGTAAAACATAACACATAAAGTTCAGGCTTGCTTCGTGCGCGGCCACACTTGTTGGCGTTCATCGGACGACTCCGCGCTTTCCCCACCTTCCGCGTGGCGGTGGCTCTGACCACGACAAGCATGGCGGTGGCTCTGACTACTACAGCTCGGCCATCCTGATGTCCCGGACGTGTCGGACGGGATTGGGTCGCTGTCCGAGTCGGTTTCGTCGCTAGTAGAGGTGCTGGTGTCGTCATCAGGTAGATAGCGACGAAGGCGATCGCTAGATTGCGTCCCAACGTAGTGTCTTTGGGTGCGTTGTGCTCCCGGGATATCTTCGACGATATATCTGTCATGCTCTAAGACTTTGGAAACGGTATAGGGGCCCTGGAACTTCGGTTGAAGCTTCTTGCTATGGCCAGGTTGAGGTGTCGCCTTCACCATAACATAATCACCAACCACATATCGTGTCGGTGGCCGATGTCGGAGGTTATAGCGTTTCTGGTTCTCTTCTTGGACAGTCACTTGTTGCTCCTCCGCAGCTCGTCGTAAGACTTCGCGTTTTTGCGACCAGTCGGGTTCGCCGTCTTCTTGCAAGCAGATGGATATCAGATCACGGAACGCTTGATCGGATTGTATACGAAGATCGTATCCAAGTAGAATCCTCGAAGGGGTTGTCGAAAGGCTCCTTTGTATAGTAGTATTGAGAACTTGCTGAACGCGGACTAATACTTGGGACCAGTTGCGTTCTGTTTTACTCACTTTCGCAAGTAGGTTAGTTATAGTTCTGTTATACCGCTCACACTGTCCATTCGCGCGCGGGGTAGCGGTAGCATTTTGCACATGAGCCACACTGGAATCTCTCAGAAACTGCGAGAAGTCCTCGGCTGTAAACGCGGTTCCACGGTCACTAATAATTGTCTTAGGAGGACCGAAAACACCGAATATGTCTTTTAAAACTGCGATCACTTCCTTAGTCTCTGTCGTTTTCGTAGGTTTCAGAAACACGAATTTACTGTACGCGTCGATCACAATTAACACGTGGCGATGACCGGTTAGCGACTTGTCTAAGGGACCAAGGTGGTCACAGTGGAGTGTTTGGAATGGGATATGACCTTTAGGGATACTGTGAAGACGACCCTGAGGTTTTCCAAAAGTCGGATTGTAGGTGATGCAATTTAGACAATTTTGAATGTGCTTGCGAACGAAACGTCTCATCCTAGGGAACCAATACGTTCGACGAATTACTTCCATCGTTTTATCGGTACCAATATGGGCGTTGTCGTCATGAGCTGCTTGAACAACACTTCTACGCATGCTCCTTGGTACAACAAAGAGAGCGTTTTCGTTGGGTTGTTGGTAGCAAAGAATTCCATTTTTCATTTTGAAGTGATCGTCTGGCGGTTCACCTCCGGATTCCAGAATTTCAATTAGGGCTTTCAACTCGGGGTCTTTTCCCTGATTAACTTTCACCAATCTGAAATCGTCGTCGAATTGGGTTACAACCAGTGCGTTTACTCTGCTTAGCGCATCTACATGCTGCATAGAACTAGAGGGGCGGTGCTCTAGTTCATAATCGAATTCTTCTAATAGAATGGACCAACGGAATATGCGTCCATTATATTCTTTTTTGGCTAATGCGAGTTTCAAGGCATTGCAATCCGTAACTAGTCTGAATCGTATGCCCAAGAGATAAACTCGGAAATATTCTAAGCTTCGGATTACGGCTAACATTTCCAATTCAAAAGAATCATATCGCGATTCAGCATCGCTTGTAGTTTTCGACATGTAGTAGATAGGATGAAACAATCCATCTTGTTGACGTTGAAGAAGTACTGACCCATATCCACTGGCGCTGGCGTCTGTGTGTAGTTGAGTCTCCTTTCCTGGATCGTATATTTTCAAAACAGGTTCGTTTGTTAGCAGCTGCTTTAGGTTTTCAAAAGCCACCATCTGTTGTGGACCGAATTCAAACTTTTGATTCTTCTTTAGCAGTTTTGTTAAGGGTCGTGAAATATTTGCATACGAAGGCATGAACCTCCGGAAATATCCTGCCAATCCAAGAAACCTTTGTACCTGTTTGGTAGTCGTAGGTACAGGAAACTTGGCGACTGCTTCCGTTTTAAGTTTTTGCGGTCGTATCTCATTATGTCTGATCCTGAACCCGAGATACTCCACTTCCGTGTACATGAAGGTACATTTGTCGATTCTCAAGGATAATCCATAGTCTTTTGCTACTTTAAGTACCTCTTCAAGCCGCTTAATGCCGTCTGTCACGTTTTGAGATATAATCATTATATCGTCCATATAAACAAGGATTTTTCGTTCGCGAATCAGCTGTTCGAATACTTTATGTATGTATCGCATGAAGGTAGCTGGACTATTAGCGAGTCCGAACGGTATAAAGTTATATTCATAGAGACCATTATAAGTGACAAACGCGGTGTACCTTTTTGATGCTTCGGCAACGGGCACGTGGAAAAATCCATTTTTTAGATCGAGCGTCGTGAAATAGACATGTGCATTAAGTGCATCTATTTGGTCATTAATAAGAGGCAAGGGATACTTGTCCTTAAGTGTGATCTTATTGATCGCTCGGTAGTCAACGCATAGTCTCTTTTCTCCGTTCTTTTTATCTACAAGAACAACTGGGCTTGCGTAATTAGATTTACTTAATCTGATTATTCCCTTGGACAATAGTTCATTCACGGTGGTTTCAACGCATTCTTGTTCGGGTCGCGACAGTTTGCGTGGGCGAAACACCACAGGTTCGTTTGACGTAAGTGTAATGTCCATTTCGAAGCCGGGAACATTTAATGGCTCTCGTTTTTCTTCAACTGCCTCCATAACTAGTTTTTCAATTTGGCGGCGGTCGTTTTCACTCAAGTCGGGGTTAATTCGCAACTCTTGAGAAGAAATTGTGACCTGTCGTGGCTCTTCACTTTCAATCTCGATGTTTGCGATACCTCGTTCGACCTTAAGCACCACAGAAGGTTGATTCAGCAGGTCTTTTCCGAGAATAATAGGAACTGGTATAGCGTCGTTAGTTACTATATAAAATTTCGCAGTGAGCAATTGATTGTTGATAGTCACAGGAATTTTCGCTAGTCCGATATTTTTACAAGTGACACCCTTTAATCCAGTCAAATTTACGGGTTTAATTTCGCTTTGGTCTGTCTCTAAATAGAGCACATTTAATTCTTGGGCCTTTTGTTGCGTCATCAAATTTAAGGAAGATCCCGTGTCAACAAGTGCTTTTTCATTTATGTTGTTAATTTTTAATGCAACTGTCATATCATCGCACGACGTTTCGATAAGTAGCGCTCGCTTTGTCGCGTCCGTGTGCACCTTATCTTTTTCGCAATCTCGTGGCATGGCATTTTACGCATTCGACCTTAGGACAGTCTTTCATGCGATGCACCCCGTCTGTGCAAAACGGGCAGATTGCTTTATCGCTCGCTTTGAATGAAACATTTGCAGTTGTTTGATTTTTCGCAGGCTGACTAACGCCTATTTTCGATTCCGGTTTTTCTATGGTTTTTCCCTTATTAGCAATAAAGGGGTATTTCGAGTCTTTTTCTTTTGGCGGCAAGTTTTTCCGAGATTTCTCAAAAGAATAGTACGCGTCGGCTTTATGAAGAAATTCAGTTGATGTAAGCGGTGGATTTGTATAAAATTGCTTTGCTAATTCGTGGTCCCGTAATCCTTGTACAATGTAATTTACTAGACTATACTCGTCAATATTTTGAGCAGCTATAGCTTTCATCGTAAACACGTACGTTCGAAGGGATTCATCGAGATTTTGTTTGCGGTCTCGTAATCTGCGATGCACGTCTATGGAATGAACATGCGTAGCAAAGTTATTTAAAAATCGTTGTTTAAAATACTGCCAGTCGTAGATATTTGGCTCGCACTCCTTCCACAGTTTTGCTGCGCCTCGTAGTTTTGCTTTCGCATAAATAATTAAACTGCGATCATCTAAACCGTAAAGCGATTTAACGTTTTCAACGGATTCTATAAACCGTTCAGAGGTAATATTGTTAGAATCGGGGTCGAATTCTAATATTTCATTTTGAATTTCGGCGCCAAACCTATGGTTCTGCGCATGCATAGTCGTTTGCTGCGACGGATTTGATAGTTGTAGTTGTAACATGGCTACTTGCTGTTGCAACTGTAAAATCGTATCCGCGACAGATGGAGGTTGCGGTTGTTGACAATTGACAGAAGCTTGTGGCATGTAATTCGATGTTTGCGGCAATTGTTGCCACTGATATGGATAGAACGACGATGAAGGCATCGATTGATAAACGGGCACGTTTGAATTAGCCGCGCAAGCTTGAGCGAGTGGCGGGAAACGCGCTTGCATCGTCGACGTCACCTCTGCGGCCGGAACGTTCTGGGCCTGCGAGATCGTAAACGCCGTTTGCAGGTTAGGACATGGCGGAGGCATTGTTAGCGGTTGTATGGGATATTGTGGAAACTGCACATAGGAATTACATTCGTTTGCTTGGGACACGAGCGGACTTTGAGAAGCTAACGGATTTATTGCAGGGGTTTGCAAGTCGCTACCGGCAGCGCGAGACGTTCGCGTTTCCGGCGATGTTTCCCTGGAGCGTTCACCGCAGCTATCGTACGAGCTCATGCTTCTTACGTAATTAGAACGTACTCACCGAATGCAGTCTTTAATCGCACTTCTGACGCTGTAGGATGCAGAACGGTTTAATCGTAACAAAATGCATACACAGTAATACACAACAAATATGAAATAACAGTAAAACATAACACATAAAGTTCAGGCTTGCTTCGTGCGCGGCCACACTTGTTGGCGTTCATCGGACGACTCCGCGCTTTCCCCACCTTCCGCGTGGCGGTGGCTCTGACCACGACAAGCATGGCGGTGGCTCTGACTACTACACTTAGTATCGAAATTATATAAGTAAAATCTCTTAAAAGTGTGTGCAGATGCAACGCAACTATCGCACGTTTAATGTGAGGGTGTATAAGAAAGAAGAAAGTATTCGTCGTCGACGAGCTGCTGGGAGGAAAGATTGTGGCGTATTAAATACACTCCTAAATAAATTACCATTCGAATTACACGTACCAGGATACAGATTTTGCGGTCCGGGCACTCGTTTAAAGAAAAGACTTGCACGCGGAGATAGATGAATCAATCCATTGGACGAGGCGTGTAAAGAACGACATCGCGTATTCGCAACATCAAGATTTTCAAAAACGACACGAAGCCGATAGAATACTTGCCGACAAGGCGTGCACACGTTTTCGTTCAAAAGACCCAAATTTTGGGGAAAATGCGGCGGCACTAGCTATAACCGGTGTTATGAAAGGAAAAACTAAGCTAAGGATGGGAGGCGGTCGGCCTAGAAAGAGGAAATCGCCTAAAAGAAATGGTGGTGTTATAAGCTTTAAGAGCTCAGTTACCCGCGCTAGAAACCGACTCAAAGGAAATAAAGGGCGCAACAAACTATTGACGGCCGCTAAACTGGCTTCAGGTTCAATCGCGAAAAACAAAATTACACAACCAAGAAGTAGAATAATAAAAATTCCTAAAACGGGTGGTATTTTACCGCTCATCCCCGCTTTAAGCGCTCTTGGATCATTGGGAGGGGGAGCTGCTGTGGTCGCCAAAGCTGTTGGAGATGCCAAAGTGCTGCGAAAGATCTGAAAGAAAAGGATCGGCATAATAAAACGATGGAAGCAACAGCCCTTAGAAAAGGTTTACATTTGACGCCCTATAAAAGGGGTTTCGGATTATACTTGAAACCGTATCAACCAAAACCTAACTGTGAAGCTGGTGTATACATGCGTAACCATTTAGTTTAAAGATTCATAAGAACGAAGCTGGTATTGTAAATTAGGACGATAAAGTAGGTCCAGGTACTCATTAGACTGCTTACGTAAAACGTAGTAAAAATATTATATACTTCGATAGTATAGGACATTTAAAACCACCCCTAGAATGAATAAAATATTTTCGTAGCGACGACGGCAGCAAGAATAAGATTACATATAATTTTGAGAGATATCAGGACTTAATTTCTTATAATTGCGGACATCTTTGTTTACAGTTTTTATATAGCTACACAAATTTACTTTTACCGGCAATTTACGTTCGATTCTTGAATGTGGCATTTCACAATGTCTCATTTATGCGCTTACTGGAAGATCGCCCGTTTTAAGTTCCGATTTTAATCCCCCAATTTTCTTGGATGAAGAAAAGGAGTATGTTATGGGTTTACTTAGTTTTGAATCCTACAACACCATACCTAACGTAGATAAGTTTAACAATAGTTTTCAGCTTACTGGTCGACCAGAAATCGTGCTACCCGATGGAGCATACGAAATTAACGATATTAATGAATATATTCAAATGCAGCTCAACCGCGATAACCATGAATCGGTTTCAATAAGAGGTATTAACAGTAGGTACTATGAAAACCCGGACTAAATCCTCTCATGAAATAGATTTCACATCAGAGCGCTCAATAGGAGCATTGTTGGGGTTCGCAAGAACAAAATAGAAAGCCTAAAAGACCCACACATCTGAAAATGTAACTAACATCATGAATATAAATTCCATATTAATCCACTGTAACATGGCTTTAGGTTCCTATAAGAACGGTGCACCGGGTCATATAATTCATCAATTCTTTCCTACCGTGCCGTCTGGTTTTAAAATAGTGGAGTCTCCAAATCCAGTTATCTATCTTCCAATAAGCACAATAACAATTACAAATATAACGATTAAAATACTCGATCAAGAAGCCAAACCGATCAGCTTCAGTCCAGAAACTGTAACGGCAGGTTTGCATTTGAAGGTGTAATGGGTTTTCGATTTAATTCCTACTATCCCGATCACCCGATCACCAATAATAATAATAGTCTGTTGTTAAAAACATATAACAAGCGACACACCAAGTGTTCAAGATCAGTAAGAAGTCAGCATCCGATCGGTCGACAAAGAAGAATCAAGCGTTTCTCAAATCGCTCGGCTAGCAGTTGTAACAATGAGTATTTTAAATATTGGTGAAAAACTTCTTCTTGACAATTCAATTGTTAGCAAGGAAATACATACCCACCAACCTTATACTAATCGCTTTGAAAACAACGATGAATTCGCATATCGATTCAAGAAGATATGTCAACTCTTCCCGGTTTAAGCTACTTATACATAGAAGGACAACTACAGAAATCTACAGGAGCAGCTACAACAACCGCAAAATTCGTAAATAATGGTATTGCTCACCTATTTAGCGGAATTAGATATGAAATGAATGGAATTGTAGTAGATTCGGTAATTAAACCCGGTATCATATTTACAATGGAAGGTTATGTTTCGTATACAACCAACGATGTTAAAAAACTACAAAACGCCGCATGGCTTCCGCAAGCGGGAGACTCAGTAGCAGACGCATCTCGCAATTTTAATGTTTGCATACAGCTTAAAATGTTGTTGGAATTTGCCGAGGATTACGGAAAGGTGATACTAAATATCAGACAGGAATTGGTCTTAATTCAAAGCAATACTAACAATGATAGTGGGTTTTCACACAAATCGCGCGGGCCAAATAGATAAAAACATGAGCAAATGTGATCATTGTAATTTTTTTAATTTAGTTTTATAGTGCCTCAATAACTAAGGTCTTTGGCACTAATTAAAGTTTACAGTCTATTTCCTATGTCAGTTGATTTTAAGAACACGATCAGTTTTTGTTATTTCATTATTGTCTATTCCCAATATTGATTTTAACTCTTCGCTAAGTTGAACTGTATTTCTTTCTCTTGAATATTTTGTATATGATAACATGTGAAACAGTTACGTTGGTTTGACAAACGTCACAAACAGGGTGGTCATCACGTTGTAAAAGGTAGTCGTGAGTAATTCTCGTGTGTCCTATCCTCAGTCTTGATAGATCCACTTCCAGTTTTCGGCTCAGGGATGGGGAAGACCAGGCCTGGGTATTGTTTTTAATCATTCGAAGTTTATTATCCGTTCGCGACATCCAGTAGTGGTTCCATTTAAATTAAAAATCTTAAAAGTGTATTTAAACACGGAACAAAGTCCTTATGATAATTTGAATATAGATTTTCAAAGGAATCGTTATGCAACCCCGTATCATATATATTCTCAATTCCAACCTACTTATTATAACAAACGTAATAAACCACTACTTTCTCCGAACGAGTTTAAATCAAAAGCACCTCTTATCGTAGTAGATTGTTCTAATCAAAAGGACTACTTACAGGCAAATACTGTGGTGCTTAGATTAGAATCCGAAACCGCAAGCAATATTGCTGGTTTAGTTTTACATGATCGAGATTTACGTATAACGCCCTCACTAAAGCAGTTAACAATTGTAAACGGAACTTTAGTAGTCACTTTAGCAGATACTTTGACAGGAACAGCATGTTTGTTAATTAGATTTACAAGATTTTAAGATATCTGAAAAGAAGTTTTCACCTAAGGAATTAGCTGCTTACGATGGTAGCGCCGTTTCGTATTATATCTTCAGAGGTCCGTTTCGCTTTTCAACATTACAGTCACATTTACAAAAAGAAGCAAAGTGGTTGATGAATAATCACCATTGCATTTATTGGAACGAAGGGTTTACTCTGGCCTTCATGTTTCCGAAGATCCTTCAACGACTTGACTTTTTAAGAAATTACATCAACAAACACAGAGTTGAGATAGAAGAACAACCGGCACTGTGTGCTTCAAAACCAGCATACATGCATCATTTACAATCTTTTTGCTACTGCACTTTATCCAACGTTTATCATTTACACAAACACTATGTGATGCAATATATATCTGGCCCTGAAAGATGTTATTAAAGGTAAATAAAAAACAACTTTTAAAAACGTGTTTTATTTTTTTTTACAATTCTAAAGAATAATGACCCCATGGAATGGTATCTATTCTGTTTTCTAATATATGACGTTTAACATCTAAAGCACTAAGAGCTACCTTATTCTGTCTTACACTATATACATTATGTTTAATAGATTTTATTAAATTTTGAGGTCTATAAATTTCGACTTTGTCTCTCAAACATTGCAAATAATCGGTAAAGTAGATTGCATTTTTTATCACACAACTATTCACACCTTTTGCTTTTTTTACTACTTTTTTTTGTTGTTGTTACTGCCTACCTTGAGGCTGTAAAGTTTACTTTTCAAGCCCACAAATTCTGTTATTTGGCCGTTATTTTCATCTTTCATCAAACCTAATACTTTTTTGTTTACTCTAGGAATTTCAAATACATTATTTTCTGGATAATCTGAAGTGTCAAATTTATGTAAATCTTGTTTTATAATTTCGTAAACATTTTCGGAAGTAATTTCGTAAATTAGTGAGTCCGTGTCCGTGTATAAAAGTTTGCAATTTTGATGAGAAAATCGCGACATCATATAATTGTAATCAAAATTGTAAACACAAATTTTGGATAAATCTAAAATATACATTACAATGTAGACAGGTTTTAAAAACCAAATTTCTGTTTTCTTCAGTTCAATTGCGACAATATGTTTATCGAATACGGATCTACTATGAAAATTTGGTTTCGAAATATAATACCTAGCACCAAAACGATCGTCCCAGCTGGAAACCATTTTAATATTTTTGTTTTCTCACATTTTGCAGTCTTCCCAAAAACAGCTTTATTCATTAATTTTTTTTTCAAACTCGTTCTTTGCCGCGTTTCTTAATTTTGTATTTAGATCGATGTATTGTTTTAACCAGCGTAATTGATAAAATTTTAAAACACGATGAATTCTAACAAGTTTCAAATCAGCTGCCAAACACTGCTTCAAATTACCATAATGTATGACATATTTTTCCTTTTTATATAAAGTAGTTAACTTTTTTTTTGTTTTAATCCAGGACAATCGTGTTCGGAACAAAAAGGTAAATTTTTATGTGAGTCATGTAACGTTTGCGGATACTCCAAATCAACTTCTAGTATGTACCCCTCTGAAGCATCGTCAGCTATAGCATTAATATCAAAATTTTCAAATTCAAAGTCAGAGAGCCATCTAAAACCCTTATATGAAAGGGCCCGACACAGCCCATCCATATAAATTGTTTACATCAAAGTACATTAAATACAAGGGATTCAGATGGATCAAACTGACTATCTTTTATAAACTGATTATTTTCCTTGCTATACCTACTAATACATTGACAAATCCCTCCTCCGATACCTTTTTCGATAAAAAGAAGCATATCTATATCAGAAAGTAGGGTTAATTGAATTGTGGTATATTTTAACATTGCAACCCAAGTGAAACCGGGTGTTGTGTAATACCAGGCTGGATTGAGACCGTATGTATCATAACAACTTCTAAAGTTTTCAAACTCATCCGCCAATAATAATATGACTGTTTTCAGGTACAGGTCTGAATATTCGCCTAAGTTCTTAATTTCAAATTGTTGCCAAACAGTTTGAGCGTGTCGGTAATCATCCTCGCTTATATCGGAATCCATTAATCTACTAAAAAAGTGTTGTTTAGTCTGGAGCGACTCTTCCTTAAACTTTTCATGATCTGATATATACTCGTAAGGATAAACTCCTTTTTTTACATACCATTCTATACAATCTGCTACGCGATAACTTCGAAAATAGCTCAGCGAATTGTGCAAAGTACATTGTAGGTAATATTCAATACTACAAGCTTCATGATCTTGATACCTGACTACTTTTATTCACTGGACTATCGTTTACTTCCTTTAAAATGGAATTTAGGTCACTGTATATAACAAAATGGACATAGTTCTTTATAGTTAAAGTTCTTCGTGCCAGGCTCGGGAACATTCGCTTTACACTTGGTCATTACTATCTATCACAAATGTATTTCTTATGGTTATGTTTCGACAGTTGTGAACTCACCAGTCTTGAAAAAATTTTTATCAAACAAAAATGTAGTTTCACAGACGGTATGTCGTCTTCTTCTTCTTCCATGTCTGGTTCCATTCCATATTGTTGATTAATTTCATTTTTTTCATCTTCATAGTATTCTTGAATCATTAAAAGATTAACGTGATTGACCTGCTTGTTTGATGTTAAATAGGCTGGCGATGTCAAGTAGTTCCCTCATGGAAAGGACATACACGTTGACAGATAAATTGTTGTGTTTTTTTAAATTTCGCAATCTGTCTTAGTCATTGCAAACTTGATGCCTTCTAAATTCAAATGGTCTCTATAATTTGGATAACACCCGATTTAAATGACTATTAGCAGGAAACAGGTGAGCCATCACGCGCCAGGCAAAACAGGCTTCGTCCGTAAAATTTTTAATATTAATGACTGCTTTCTTTCTACTAATTTGTTTAGGTAAAGGAATAAAAGAATTTTCGTGAAAGTTGTTCGCATCTGTTCACATCTACAAAGAGGGAAAAAATATCATTCAGTGTCCATCCGGATTCCCCCTCTTCAAAAACTGACACCTTATTTAAAATTTTAGAGGAAATTGTTTTAAATTTGGCAAGTTCTGTTGAAGAATGATCTAATTTTTGGTATTAAAGTATTTAGTAGAGAAAAGTTCCGAATTTGCCATCGCTTTCATACACTCCGCGCAAAACACCACATTGACTTTGATAACACCGTTGCTTTTCATTACATTTTCAATTTTCCTTTTAAAAAAACGTAACAATCTTTTAAAAACTCTTCAATATTTTTATGCACTAAGTTAACGATAACACCGGTTTCAAGTATACAGTCGCACTCTTTACGTTTTGCCAATTAACTCTATCACTTAATTTAGAAGTTTTACTACCAGTTGTCCCAGTTCCAGTCTTTTCTTTTGAAATTGAGTTAAACAACACCTGATATCTTCTTAAATTTCTTATTACCGTTTTAACATGTTTACGAGCTGCAATGGACTTGCAACTTTTTAGTAATTTAGTAAAGAGACGAATATTATTTTCATTTATTTTTAAAGTTTTCAAAATTGTATGACTTGCCGAAGGTAAGTCTTTAAAAGTTTTATAACATTTTTCGATTGTTTCTATAGCCACACTACGTCTTACTGAACTACTTTTATCTGCTGTTCTGTATTCACAAACAGAACAACTATAAGGCTTTTCTCCTGTATGAGTCCTCATATGTGTAACAAAATTACTTTTCTTTGCAGTTCTGTATTGACAAACAGAGCAAATGTAAGGCATTTCTCCTGTATAAACCTTCATATGCATAACTAATTGATCTCTTCGTGCTGCTTTGTATTCACAACCAAAGTAACTATAACTATAAGGCTTTTCACCTGTATGGGTCCTCATATGTGTGACAAAACTACTTTTCCATGCTGTTTTGTGTCCACAAATAGAGCAACTGTAGGGCTTTACTCCTGTATGAATCTTCATATGTGTAATTAAATTACTTTTCTGTAGTGTTCTGTATTTGCAAACAGTGTAACTATAACGTTTCTCTCCACTACAATCAGTATTTATGTTATTTTTGTCAAATGCTTTGCTTTCACAATTTTCATCCTTTAAGGTGATGTCTTCTTGTTTAATAGATAGCTTATAACATTTTTCATTGTTATTGGTGTTCTGCAAACTACACGATTCAGTTCCTGCAAAGCTACAAGGCTTGCTTTCCACAATTTCCTGTTTAATATTCATTCTGATTGTATAAATGTTCCTTAAACCAACGGAAGGTCGATATCTGCACACCTACAACAAAAGCAGATTGTTATTAACTTATTATGAATTTAGCAATAATATACATAATATTTTATTGTCAATTCTGATGCCTTTTATTTTACATATTTTATTTTGTGCTGAATTAAACATCCTGATTACAAATAAAGCTCACGTGACACAAACAAATCAAAATTAGTGGTCATTTATTTTTAGAATGAGTTAGAGTAAATGTACATTTGGAACTCGTTTCTTTAAATAAAAATGTCATTGGTATATCGCCCTTCAAGGTAAGTTACACTTCCACTTTGATAATTATCCACTATTTTTTATGACAAACTGTTGAATGTAACGGAATCACTGGAGTGTGTAATACACATCTTAAGAAAAATGAAATTGTTGTAACATTGGCAAAAGCTTATTTGGAAGTCTTAAATGTAACTAAAAATTTTCTAATATTTATGACTCCTACATGGTCTGGCCATTGCCCTAAGACAACTGATTTAAAATCGGGACGGCCTTGACAGAATCAAGGATGGCAACCCTGGCTACGAGTGGCATTTGGAATATTTTACTAGACCAAGAATATAGTAAACTATGCATTTTTGGAACACCTTTTGGAAGGTTTAAATTTCTTAGAATTCCATTTGCTATCAAAATTTTTCAAATTAACGGAGTCGAAATTTACGTCGACAATATCTTGGTATATGACACAAGCAAAGAGGAATGCGATGAGACGTTTAAAAGTGTTTGAATACGCTAAAAACAGTATTAAATTCTAGTTTAAATTTGGACTAATTGATATAAAATATTCAGGTTTCAAATTCACAAAGTATTTCTATTGGCAAATAAAAAATTGAAGAAATTTAAAATATCTCTAAATCTCAATATAAAAAATGAGGTGTGGTCACCACACGACATTCTTTTACTGCTTATATAAGTTTAATTTTGCGATTTTGCAAAAAAATATACTTACAAAAAACTTTTTTACGAAATGATTGTTAATTACGTAATATATAACAGTCAATAAAAAAATTATTTCCATTAATTGTGGCCTTTTGGAAATTTAGTTATGCAATCCTTCCAAAAACTATACCTCTTACAAAAAGATCTGATAAGTTATAGACAATTACGTAATATATAATGGGGTTCAACAAAATGTTATTCCTATTACTAATTTTTGGACGTTTTAGGATATCTTAGTAAAAATGTAATTTTCCGATTTTGCCAGTAAAAATGTAATTTTCGATTTTGACAAAAACTAGGAGGAAAATCGGCGGAATATGGCATTATTTTAAGTGACGGTATCACAACCAATTTTAACATCACAACTGAATTTTAATGTTTAATAGAAAGTAAGACTAATACACTAACACAAAACAGTGGTCGTCAAATAAAAAAAGGCCAAAGGCACAAATAATACAGTAAAAAAAAGAGAAGATATCGTAGTACCCCAGTGCCTCGGGAATATGGCAACACCCATCTGAGTAATATGGCAACAGGGTGTACGAACACAATGAAATTCAAAGTATCTTTTATTACCATCAAAGTTATAAAAGCAATAAGTAGTAGTTCTCAAAAGAATGTTAAAAAATGGAAACTTCAATTTTACAGAGAACAGTCTTAACACAAAATGTTGCAGACCGTGTGCAAATTTCGTGAACCCAGCGTGTACATTTTAAGCACTGTAACCAGGGCTGAGGAGTCGGTCAAAAAAATCCGACTCCTGATATTTTAGTAATTTGAATCCGACTCCGACTCCCGACTCCGACAGTATTAGAATATTAATACCCCCCCCCCATTCCTTTTCATCTACCTGATAAACTTCACCGGCTCATAACGAATTTCACAAGTTTTGCGGAATGTGGTTGATTATAATTAATTTCATATTTACAAATATTGCATTCACGGTTTCCAGCAACGTACTGATTTCACATACAAATACACAGAGAGGTTTACAAACGTAAATGAGGAAAATGATAAAATTTACTTTAAGAAGAATAGATTTCATGGCAAAATTTCATAAACGTGCAAATGCCATTGTTATAACAAGACAGTTTCTTACCTGCCTACTAAACTAACAGTACTAACTACATTCCGTAGTAGATTATTTTCTTAAGGGATCATTTACTACCTGGCTACATAATACAAGTTTACTGCGTCATAAAAAAGTCAAATAGTCTGACGTCTGATCAGGGTTGAGCAGATTTAAATTATTTGATTAAAATAATGAATTTAATGGAGGAATTTAATCATTAATTTAAATAATATATTTTTACATTTTGCCAAATCAACAAAACAAATACACCAAAGAAGTGCCCTTAAATATTGCCAATTAAACAAAAACACCATGAACAGTAACAATATAACAAAATGCTGAAACTGTTTTAACTTTTAAAATACATCTTGAAACAGTTAAAACATAAAAATAAGGTGCACTATGAAAGTTACAAATTAGACGTAATACTAATAATGATAATAATACGTATTATGCTTGTTTTATTGTTAATCACATAAAACAGTTATTGGTAAGATATAGAAAAACCGTCTACTACGCTGAACAAGGACAACGTCGGCATTTTTTAAATAGTTTGGCAGGAAGTTAAATTTACAAGCGGTGATCACACTGATTCTAGAACACACTCTGCACACTCGTGGACCTATGAATTAACATGTTATAGTAGTGCAAGTGCATTTTCATAAACTAACATAAATAAAGAAAATCGATTTTTATTAACCCTGAGTCTGTCTTCAAATAGTCAGTACTACAGTCGTTCAAATAGTTTGAGAGCTTTTGACGTTTGTATTAAAAAAAATTGTTAAGTGGGAGTCGGAGTCGGGTAATTTATACGGACTCCGACTCCGACTCCACCCTAAAAGTTCTGACTCCTCGACTCCGACTCCCGACTCCGACTCTACAGCCCTGACTCTAACTAGTCACATTTTGTGCCTTTCTTATCAAAATAGTAGCCACTACAATGTTTGCAGTACTCATTCATCAATGATATCTGGATCGTGGTCAATTGAGTGTACACTCATTTCAACAGAGAAAGAACAACTGCTTGAAGGTTCAATCTGCTTTCAGCACATTTGCTTTTTTCCTATCTTTACCACAGTCGCTTTTGGATTTTTTTGGTTTTATCGACTTGAGACTTCTTTTTAGCAGCATTTTTACAGCAGCAGCTTTCATGTTTTCTTTTTTTGTGCGTTTCGCAGGAATCACCTCAGAAGGCGTCAAAATTTGTGGATCTTGCTTGGGATTAGACGCTTTCCCACTTGGACCAGCAATTGTGGGGATTCTTTGAATATCGTAAAAGCTTTCTAGGTAAGCAAGAGCAGTGTTACAGTGGTAATTTGTTGGTCGCCAGAAGCAGTTGGCAGTTCAGAGGCAGAACCAGTCACTTCTGAGCCGATAGGAGCAGTCGCCGTCAACGTAGATGAAACTCTGGCCGCAGCAGGAATTACTGGAGCTGTAGAAGCAGTTGTCGATTCATTTTCATCATATCGGAAAGCATAATCTGGAATAATTGATTCGCTCAGTGGATGAATACCACAAGCGTTGAAACATGACCTCTAATTTGCACTGTAGCAGCTTTGGACCAAGCAGTATTAATCAGCGAAGGGAACTGGTAACAAGTGAATTTTCTGCCTCCATTATTTCGGATTCCACGAAGCACAAGCAGCACGCTAATATGTTTTTAGCGGCTTAAAAAAGACCGTTCCAAGGGTTCTAGATAATGGGTAGTGTGGCTTAGTAGGCACATAAGAACCACATCATTACTTACAGAGTAATCAAGTACATCTGGGTCTTGAGACATAGGATGAATGACCGCCAAGTATCAAAAGCATCTTTGCTGGATCTTTTCTAGGCACAAATATGTTTTGAAGCCACTTTAAAAAGATGGCTGAAGTAACATGGGCACTCTTTTCACCCGTTATCACTTGCCCTCTTGGTGATGCCCCATCTTCAAAATCTGCTTTTTTATTTTTCCCTTTAAAAATGCAGTAAAGTGAAAGCAAATGCCCTTTAGCATTTACACAGCTCAGCACCATAATTGTTTCCCCCTGTTTAGTGCTGCTCAGTGAGCATACAATCTTCGCTCCTTTGAACACAAGTGTCGTATGATCGAAAATTTTTATCCTCTATGTGAATTTAAAAAAAAAATTATGTTGGCATTCATGAGTATAAGTACTTAATATCGAGAGATCCAAAAAAAACTGTTCCCCAGCGAGCTGTGGAAATTCAACGTATGAATAATATGTTGGTGACACTGTACGTCAATGTCAAATTCGAGGTTATCAGGTTAGGTTTTCCGTCAGTTTTGAAACAAACTGACACAAAACCTAACCTGATAACTTCGAATTCGACATTGACGTACAGTGTCACCAACATATTATTCATACGTTGAATTTCCACAGCCCGCTGAGCAACAGTTTTTTTTTGGATCTCTCGATATAACCTATACAATTTTGACAGAATGTTTAATACTGAACACAAAGTGGTGCTGCGTATGGGAAATGGAGGAAATCGCTTTGAACAGCTGTGGTTGTTTTTGTTATTAACGTTTTTATGTATTCAACAAAAATGTTTGTATTTGTTAAAATGACATTACTGATATAACCTGAAACGGGCAGATATAAAATGCCAATGTTACTTTTACAACCACGACTGTCAACAGAAATTTTTAACAGAACAATTCTACAACCTTCTAGAGTATAAACGTTTTCGATCATACGGTACTTTATCTGGACGATTATTAAGTTGCACACTGGTTTCTTCAGTATCATATATTTTTCTGGGACAATTGTAAAATCCATGCTCATCAAACGCATTCTTCAAAAGATCAAAGTAATCGTCAACTTCTTTCTTATTCATGCCTTTCATCCAGGCAATAGACAGCCCTTGTGCCTTTCTGATTGTTATTTCTGAGAGTTTTTTTAATCCAATAATCCAGTCCTGCCTGTTATTTATCATAAGCCGTTTCTGATGACTCGGAAACGAACAATTTTATTTCGCAGTTTTTAGGCAGAATATAATGCTCTAAACGCCTGTTCATTTTGTTCAACCAGTTATGAATCACCCTGTATACCATACGATCTATAAAAAAGGTCCCAGCTTATACCCGTTATTTAAAGATTTTGGAGCCAAAACACTATATATATATTATTAAATGGTGTAATTTTATCAAGAAGACTGTACACTAAGGAGAAATAACTCGCGTTTCAAAGCAGACCGCTAAAAGTTGACAAATATGGCGGTCGTCGTGTACTATTATCCATTCACAAAACTCGTGAACTGTCAATGTCAAATATTGGCTGAGTGTAACTGGAAATTCGGACCATGTTTTAACAATTAATAACACACTTGAAATACACTCCATTTGATTAACAACCGTACACTGACTTTTAACCGCGATTACAGGTTAATTTAGCTCGCTTCCAACTCTCGAACGGCAACGAAACGAACACAAATGACCAAAGATAGTACAAGCTGTCGACAGCGCCGCGACGGCTATCCCCGGCATTGGGGCCGCTTTTATATACAGCCGTCATAGGAAGTTACATCTCCTTATTCCAGTCTTCTTGACTTTTACCTAGATTTTGATGATATTAGTGTGCAAATCACAGTCAACTGTTTCGAATAACAATTTTTTTTTAATTTTAAATGGAAACCCTGTATATCACTTATAATAATGCAGAAGACTAAAAGCCGTGTTTACACAACTAAAAGTACTATGGTTGCGTTCCACCATTTCTATTTTCGGGTTTTTGTAAACAAACTTCCCTTAACTTTTAATAGCGATATTATCACAGAATACAATTATTTATTATGCATATTTCTTGTGTTTTTTAAAACTATTGACTCAGCTTTGAAGGCAAGTCCACTTTGGTTAATGATCATATCTGCTTATTGAATGCTCCCAAAATTGAAGCCGCACGCACACGCTAAGAAGGCGTGTCTTTAAAGTTGAGGCTACATAACCTACAAAATTTCAGATTGGCCTGGCAATAACTAATGTCTTCTAGCAGTGGCTACAAGTATTAATTCTGTGATAATGGTCTGCTGTGCATCAGATTGTAGTACAAAGCAAGGTAAGGGAATAGCGTTGTTTATAATCCATAATGTGTGTTACAATTTATAAATTCTAGCAGGAAACCGAAGAAGCAATGGATTCTGGAGTATGTTGTGAACCGAGTAACACACGTTTCTGCAGTGCTCGGTATATTCCTTTTTTAAAATGTCGATGAAAACTAGAGCAGCTTCTTCTGTTAGTGATTGTAGTGTAGACGCTACCAAAATCGCAAAGCAAGTTGTTGCACTTCTATTGCAATCCAATGACTTTAAAGTTGTCGTGAATAAAGTAATTTCCGACACGTTGCACGACTTAAAGGCAAGACGTAAAATTAGCAAAGCAAGATGCAGATTTAGACGTTTTGTTTATAAATTGCAAGTGTTTATGTGACATGTGACACTCACAGGTAACACGACAAACGAAAACTAATCCTGTTGACAGGTGACAAATCAAACGATTTTTTTCAAAAATCTAGGAAAATTTCGATAAGCAGCGGGAAAAATATAATAAGATAACTCGGAATGTATCGCCTATTAACATTTTCGGCAGGCAACAAGCCGCGACTTCGTCTTGGCTTGTACTTGCCTACCTCAAATGTTAATAGGTCCTTACATTCCTTGTTACTTAAATAGCTATTGTTTGCTGCTTTCCCTTGACAACGGAACTTAATATTATTATTAATTTCCTAGGTTAATAAAATTAGCAACGCAAGATGCAGACTTAGACGTTTTGTTTATAATTGCAAGTGTTTATGTGACGTGTGACACTCACAGGTAACACGGCTCACGAATATTAATCCTGGTGTCAGGTGAAAAACCAAACGATTTCTTTCAATAATCTAGAAAAATTTTGATAAGCAGCGGGAAAAATATAATAAGATAACTAGGAATGTATCGCCTATTAATATTTTCGGCAGGCCTACCTCAAATGTTAATAGCTATTAAAAGAAGCTTATGAAGCACGTACTCTGCACTCCTTTCCACACCACCATGAAGTAGAGTTGACGGCACGTTTTTTTTATGTGGTATCCCCAGGACACCTATTCCACATGTCACAAAGAAAGTTGTTGTCGCTGCTGTTAAAAATTGACTCCAGAACTGTGTTGAAGTGGTAATGTATCACTTAAAATCTTGTACTTTTGTTTAAAAGTGCCAATTACACGCTCCACGTGAATTCCCACATTGAAATTGCATATACACTATAGTTTTTTTTATCTCGTTACAGCACATATTACGTGCAACAGTTTTTCATGAGTGTTTGAAATTTTGATAACATTTGAAATAAACGAATTTCATAGTTGCCCGCAGTCCGGCATCTATGAAATTAGTTTATTTCAAACGTTACCAACGTTTTAAACACATGAAAAAGCGATGCACGTAATATGTGCTGTAACGAGATAAAAAAATCACAATGTATATATTTATTTTTATAATGAATAATCATTACATTTTGACTGCTACTATTTGGCACTCACTCCAGTGCCTCCTGTAATAAAATAATTTATTATTGGGTAATTTATACAAATTTTTTAATACTTACTACCACTAATTCTTCTTCCACTACCAATAACTCCTCTTCCACTACAGTAGAATTGTTCTGCAAATTTTGAACAACATGGCAAATTAGTTGTTATAGATGTGATAGTTCTCCACAGGAGATAAGATTGAGATGACAAATTGCAATAAAATTGGGAATTAATTAAATTGCTCAATTTATTTAAAATAGTGATATTTAATAAAACATATTATTTTTAATATTAAGAACTAAAGTAAATACTTACAATTAAGAAATGTTTTTAAATACTTTGTAAATGCGATGAAATTAATTAGTTTTGAAAACTAAAAAATTTTAATACGAGTTTGGTTGAAATGTTTGTTTGAACATTTACTAGAAAAGTTCGGTTCAAAAAAAGTATGGTTCACACAGCCCTACATACAGGGTGCTCAAAGTTAAAGCTACGATTTCGACTATATTAGCATTTGTAGTACTGTTCACGTAGATTACGATGGCAAAAACAGAAAAACAATTGAGCATCAAACTTTCGAGTTATTCGCAAAATTAACATTTTTTGAAATGGAACAACTTATTCCATAGGTGTATTTACAATAAGTAATTTTTAATTTTTGTGAATAATTTGAAAATCTGATAATCAATTGTTTTTCTGTTTTCGCCATCGTGATCTATAGGGCATTCAGTAAACACAAAAACAGTTTATTTTTTTTTGCTAGATGCTAGATAAATGTCATACCCTTAACCTATTTGTTTAGTAACTTTCTGTAAGTAGATTCGAAGACAAAGATGCATTTTGGAAGTACACTCATGAACTTTTGGAAATCAAAGGCCACTTTGTATTTTTATGTTTACTGAACAGACTATACGTGAGTTATACTACAGATTTGCTAATTTAATCGAAATATTGATAACAAAGTTATCAATACTGGGCAATTAACTTTGAACAGCCTGTATATTATATCATATAAGCAATAAATGTATTTAGTAAAAAATAATTTATTTTAACCAATTATTTAATCAAATTAATTTACACTAATTATTTAATCTTACCGCTTGCTTCTTTTTTTGGCTCTCTGATGAGCCAAAGCTTTTGCTCGATTGGCAGCTATCTGCTGCCCCATGTCAACTACCTTCCTCAAAGAAAATTCTCTGGTATTCCCACACCCCTCGCAATATTTTTGGAAATCTAAATTGAAAAAGGCAGTAGTCAAATTAATTCCGCAAGAAGTCAAACTTTTGAATTTTCTTTCTTTAATTAGGAGAGTCGATTACTTAGTGAATAATCAAAATGACGAATGATCATATTTTTAAAGATGGATGCCTAACAGTAAATTGTAATACATACATACCACAGATCAGAAAATTGCACTCGCAACAACGTATCACGGTGCAGGTACGGATGTCGTATTGCCCCACCGGAAAATGTAATTTGCAGGAGGGACAAGAAAATTTGTAATTTAACTAATCAAGTTTACTTTCAAACATAAAGGTTCCGTAACTTTGTCCAAAATACGCTTACAGACAAGAGGTAAATAACAAATTAAAACTCACGCAACTGAAGAATTCTCCGACTATGAATCCTTACTCCACACTCACAACAAAATCTATTAGGATTTTATAAACAAATAAAGAGTATTTTTAATAAATATTATACACCAAGTGAATTAAGGTTTTTGTTTGATGAACCATTTGTTTAAGCCAATCAGGTATTTTTTTGTAAAAAAAGTAGGTAATAAAATGGACATTTTACTTACCATGTTGATTCACACACCACTAAGAACAACGCAAAATGAATAACTACAAAGGCCACGGGTGACTGTTGAATGACAATGCTAACTAGCAATTACTGAATTTTCAGTTCCGTTTTATCAAGAAAACTGTAGACGGTTCTAAAATTTCCCCGTAGGCCAGTACCTTGCTGGACAAATGAGTATCGTAAATTTATGTTTTGGCAGGACAATTGGACTGGACAATAAATACTGCAAGTAATGACGGCTAGAATACCAGAATTCAAGGAAGAGATCGAAGACCTGATGCTGTAAGTAAAACCGCATGTCAACAAATTGCAAATAACGGTTATGCGGGGAAGGAACTTTGTGTCGGATCCCTTTATTAAGGGCAACCGCCTCCGTAATATGTGAGAAGCTTAAATAAACCGTCTTAAAATAAATATACAACTACATAGTAAATAAAAAGAGATGAAAGATGAATGGTCCCCGACACCGAAAGGTAAAAGAGGCTACGAAATAAAAATATGAAGGAACTTTTTAATTTAAAAACAATATTTTAACAAACACTTGAAATAAGTAACCGAATGCTATAGAACACTGCAGTTGAAATTGAAACTAAATGAATTAATAACAGATTCATCCATTTTCAAGTAAGGTCTATTCTATAATGTATAATGGTTATTTATATTTATACAGTACAGTAAACATTGCGCTTCCATACTTTGACCAAAATTATTTAAAAAGATATTTTTGTCAGCTAAGGAAAAATTGCATGTTCAACACATTGGAAAATTCCACGTAAAACTTTTACATTCGCTGGAAAACTCTCACTTTTCTTAACTTGTAGAACAATCTACTATTAATTCACTAGCGATTTGAGAAGAAAATTAACTCGCTAGCATATAAACATTATAAACAGTTGCTTATGGTTGCTATTATAGAGATAATAATAATAATGCCAGTTTAAAATGTATTATGTATGGATGTATAATCGATAACCTCGTTTTACCTTGCGGTGTAGAGGCTGGTGCTTTATGTGCTTGCATCTGGCGGTACAATGCTCAACTTGCCCCGGATTCGGGATACAAAGTTGAACCGCGCCTTTTAATGCTTGCACAGCACCCATTGTGTGAGGTGTCTGTGTGTGTTATGTTGACCTTGTTACTCTATCTCTTAGGTCTGTGGTTCTGAGTAGAGCACAGTTAACCCGGGAGTGGTCGCGCTATGGTCGATTCAACCGCACATTTTAAAAAATTGCTGTAGCTTTCTAATGCAGCTCCTTTGCGACTTGAACTTTTAAAAATTTTCCTAAAATGCAGTTTTGCTATTATTAGTGACATTTCAGCACATTTAAACAAAAATTAAAACCGTTTTTTTGTTAATGCGGTTGATCTAACGTAACTCAATTATTTTTTCATTTATCTGGTATTATAAATGAATGTTACGCTTTAAAATCGTTTATTATGCTTTCCTAATAAAGTGCAAGAGAAATGTTATAGTTATTATCGATATAAGGCCGTTAGTAGGCATCTAACAAACGAGGATAAATTTGTGGCCGATGCCGTCAGGCCGATGCTAATAAGTTTATCTGAGCCATGGCCATGGCTGTTATGAGGAACTTTTCAGTCAGGTTGACAGTTCTGTTATTAACAAATAACAAGTAGGTGTTATGAAAAAGATTTTTATTAATTTACATACATTCTGTTAAAAAAACTAACTGCAGTTGAACCGACCGGGGCGCGATCACTAACGGAAGTTTAGGACGCTCGACTACACCCGGGTTAATTTGGTGCCCAACCGTGAATGGTCTCACCGAGCCCGGTTCAAATCGCAAGGCTGCGGAAAATCCGGCCTTCGCGGGATTCGAACCGAGGACTTGCTTAATGCAAGGCAAGGAGGGCTTACCCATCTGCGCTACTTGGCTTCTTGTGTTTAAAATGACAAAGAAATAATAATTAATCAGTTATTTAACAATATCACGGCGTAACTGGAGACTTGAGTTACCGCATTTATATTTTTATGACGCTCAACGGCTTAAATCTGAAAAGAAACAGATTGCAGGCAGCTGAAAATTATTTCGCTGGCGCAAATAATTCTCACATATAATCTCATAAGAGCATTAATTCTTTCCGGAATTTTTTTTACTGCGTTCCAACAACGTCGTATTAATTAGGACGCCTTTCAGGGGCGAGCGTTTCCTTTCCAAAGACTTTACATTTGAAAATATAATTTTTGGAACTGTTCCTTACTGCCAATCTCTAGCGTGCTTTTAAAGCTTTATTTAGTGCAACAAAAGTTATTAAATTTGTCCTACATTTTAAATGCGGCATATGCCGCGGGTTGCAGCTAGTATATATATATAATAGACTTGTCTGTCCGTCCGTCCGTCCGTCCGGGACGCTGTTTCAGCAGCCAAACCGTAAGAGATAGAGAAAAAAGTTATGAAAGTTATATGTTTGGAATGGTCATGTCAGGTCAGGAACCGAATTTCAGTCACGTGACACTTCCGGTTTTCGAGAAATCACGTGATTTTCGTCCTTGCGGGACGCTGGTCCGTCCGGGACGGTCTTTTTTGTTTTATTAAATGAGACATTTGTCTCACTGGACTGATAGTCCTTTATCTAATAGACTTGTCCGTCCGTCCGTCCGTCCGGGACGCTGTTTCAGCAGCCAAACCGTAAGAGATAGAGAAAAACCGAATTTCAGTCACGTGACACTTCCGGTTTTCGAGAAATCACAAAAAAGGCCGTTTTTCAAACAGAACGCGTATTAAATAAAAATGTTTGAGCAGCCAAACGGAGCTGCGACCCTCTGCGCCTTAAAACGTCGATCGGTTAGGCAACCACTTTGACACCTTCCAGGTCTGGGTACAGTTTTTATTTAATACGCGTTCTATTTGAAAAACGATTTTTTTGTTTTTTTAAATGAGACATTTGTCTCACTGGATTGCTTGTTAAAATATATAATAAGTTAATGTACCTATCGACACATAATAAATATTAGTAGAAATCATTTAAAGTAAATAGTTGGAAATATAGACAAAACTTCAAGTTAGCAACACATTTGCTTGTCTTTAATTTTACTTATTTCGTTTTACTTTGACGTAGAGAACTACATTTTATTTTCTTCCAACATTTATACTCCATTCGCATTTTATTTAGAGTAGGGTTGGCCATGATTTTGGCTTGTATGGTTGGCAATACATTTTTATTTTTTTGCACAGCTTGTTATAACACCAAAAAAATTCAACCGTAGTAGTAAATTAAACAGTATTGTCAGATGTACTACTGGTTTTATTGGAAGGCGTAGCCTGTGATCAAGTAACCTTACATTATTGGATTTTCAAACAGTCATTAAATTAATTCAGAAATGCCAAAAATATATTTCTTATATTATATTAAATATATTAAAAGATCAGTTGATACAGACATTTTTGAAAAATTTAGGTAAAGCAAAATGATGTTAGTTGTATATAATTTTAGGTTTCCGAAGCTTCAGTGTGGGCTATTACACAATTGACTCTGAAAAATTGTTTAGAAAAATATTCTGGTAGATCTCCCAAACATAACGTAAACAAACCAAAATGATTGGTTCTGTAAAGATTTGCAACTACAAAATGGGAGATATCGTTCAAAAAATTAATATTTCACTTTGGATAATTTACTGACATATGCTAGGGAATATTTAGGATATAACAGTAAAAATCGATGGGTTACAAATATAAATATGTTAAGGGAGGCAAAATTTTAAGTGAACAAAAACATGTAATTGCAGCAAAAAAAAAAGATTTACTGTTTTGAATGCGGGACTTCGTTTTGGGTTTTCAGAAGAATGTGACTTGCTGCTAGACGTGACAAATGACAGAGACTATCACAAAACTATGAAGAGAGACATTTTGAAAAATTAGGTGATTAATCAGCTAATTCCGGTTTTAACTGAATTACCAGAAAAATTTATCGTGATGATGGATAACGCACCTTACCATTTTGTGCAATTGGAGTAACCACCTACGTTTTCTTTTAAAGTGGGTGATTAATAGCAATGTTAAAATTGAGGGCAAAATTTAAAAAAGAAAATCGTGGGATTAAATTGTTATATCGGTAATAAGTAATTATTGAATTGGTTTGTGTCAATTTGTTGACAAAATTTGCAAGTGAAATGCGCATGATCCGTGACAGCAAAGTTATATTCTCATTATTTCCAATATTTTTATTAACCAAGAGTACAGTCTGTTTCCAATTAAGGTTTAAAATTCATATTATTTTGCAATTATTTTGATAATAATTATTTTAAGTTATATTATGGTAAATTATATTTAATCTGTCAATGTCAATTTTATGGTTAATTGAATTTTGAATTTTCTTAATATGAATCATTTCGTAAATTATTTTTTTTAAATTAATTAAGAGAGAGGGAGAAAGAGAGAGAGAGAGAGAAAGGGAGAGAGAGCTGTATTGGGTCTGTGTAGCTATTTTTTATTTTATAGAATATTTATGTTGATTTATTCTTTGTTCGCAATTATTACAATTTAAAAGACGTATTATTTGTTTCTTTGTTAATTTCTGTTTTACCTTTCAATGTACTAAACAAGTTTTGCCCAATTGGATTATGATTTTTAAAGGCAATTTGGAAATTATATTTTTTTCATGATTTTTCTAATAATTTGGATAATTTAGGAATACAGGGTTATGTTATTTTATTTCTTATTTTTGTTTACAATTTTGCCCGAGTCAACAGATGGTCTACACAAAAGTAGCCATCCAGTTATAGACCGGCACAGATAACACATATAAAAATTAACTATAAAAAAAACAGGAGGAGAGATTAAATAAAAAATTACAAATTGTGACCTAAATATAAACTAAAAATATAGCAACTCATGATGTACACTGTTTCAACTAAAAAATTTAAAAATAAATAAATAAATAATTATTTAAAACTTAAAGGACAAAAATAATGAAATTGGCAAACGCTTGCTGGCTACAAACTCATTGAAAATGGTCAGCTAAGCAAGATTCCACAAGAAAGACTACCGGGCTGGTTTTATTTCTTTTCTGTACTAATTTGTTTCAATTTTACATTTTGGTTTCTTATTAATGTCATGTCTAAAGGATTTATTGTGTTTTTACAATTTTAATTTTCAATTGTGAATTTAATTCTGGGGTAACTGTTATTAAAAATATTAAAAATGTTATGTATACTTAGTTTGTTAGCACTTATTATTATATTATCTACAAATCTTCGATAAAAGCATATATCTTTTATGTTTCTTAGCATTTTTATATTTTTTAAAAACCATAATATACACCGAGGTACTGAAGTTTATTCGTAACGTGGTTGATTTGCCTCTACCGAGGTCTACTATCGTAGGCCTCGCCTCTGCCCTATGGGCCTCGGCAACTAAATTTCACATTCGTGATATAAAGTGGAACTTTAGTGCCTAGGTACACAAATAACGATTCCTTGTTAAGTTAGTATTTTTGCTAGGTAAGCAATAATTTCTAACTTAAACACGAAGTAAAATATATTTTTATAATTAGTATTTAGATTTAGTTAATTAAATGGTACAGCAAATACTCGAACCTTTCTCAACAAGCGTTTAGGGAAAATATCGTTGTAAGCAACAGGATTTACAAAGTCCTTAAAAGACATTTGATTAAAAAGTTTGTTAAATGAACACCTTATTTAGCAATTTTATGTGGATCTTATGACGTATCCTCTTCTTTTACATAGGTGATAACCCAATTTTCTCACGTTTTAGTCGATGACGATATCCAACTCTTTGTTTAATGTCTTTAGAGTGTGCCGGAATTACAATTTTCTCTTGGCTTGTTACTTTAATCAGACTTTTATTTTCTGGGCTCGTAGCGTTGTTGCTTCACCTTTTCTTCTTTTTACAGAATTTATGATATCTGCTACTTCACACTCGTTTGTTATTTCCTAATTACTGTTTATTCTTGTGTATTCATATCTCCTATTTGAAGTAATTGATTTATTCTGATAGCGTTGAGTGGTGTTTACGTTTTATTTGTCAATACTGGTCTAACCACCGCTTTTAGTAATCTTAATTTTGCTTTCTACTTACTTATTCCTCCAGGTAACTTCCTGAAGATTCCTGATATGTGTACTACTTTTATAACGTGCTGCATAACTTCTTTGTATCTACATATTGTGGTCGCCCGAGCACTCCTACTTCTTGGTACTGGAAGTTCTTGATTTGCTCTATCATTTTCGCCTCTATTTCCAACTTGTGCTTTAATACTTCTTTAGCTACTAGAGACTTAGTTTTCGCCACCGAAACCTGCTACGGGTAAAATGCGTTACGCTTTAATGGTCCGTTAATTGTACCGTCCGCGTTATGCATTTTTGTCGCTCCTGTCCGAAAAGCTCATATTTGTACAGTAGTTGAGGTATCCGAACTCATTTTGAAAGGCCGTCAATTACGCGAGATGGATTATCGATCCGTTGTCATGCTTAACTAGGCTAAGTCAGTTGTCTCTGTGCATCTGCGGCGATGGTTTTTTGCAAGCATCTTCGACTTAATCGAGCGAGCTTACTTCGTATAATCTTTGCCTTAGTTTAGAGCTAGTTTATAGTTACTTACGAGGGCAAGAATAGTGCCCCAGCTTACTCCCGCTACAGCGGATTTGTATGGTTGATTTATCGAAGATATTTGGGTCCTAATTATCCATTGCAAATAACTACGGATGTTCCTAGCTTCGCAATTTCAGTCTTAGAGCTGTAATCTGAAGAGCCAATTTGGACTCGTTGAAATATGAGCAGTTAGGTTGTACTACTAATTTGATAGCCAAATGTGTAATCATTGCTGAGTTGTCCGTTTGTAGCTGAGTCCTTGTTGTGGTCCTCGCTTTGCTTCTTTCTGTAAAAAGGGAATCACAGAACCAAGGTTTTCAATATCATTATTGTTCTTGGCCTTCAGAGTAACCTTCAGCATTGAATACTCTGGCCATAAAGAAGCCGAACTCAATTTTTGGGACTGTAAAGTACATTTAATTTAGTTTAAGAAAATCTATATTTTGTTAAACAAGGGATATTGCAAGAGACTTACCCTTGTATTACGATACGCCAAGATAACGTCTTCCGTCACTTCATTTACCCTTTTTTCCGATTTCCTATTGTTTGAAAGCCATGTACACTTTCTCAGACGCATGTCTTGATTTTACAGGTAATAAATTTGTCCGCAAGAAAATACGATAATAGTACGGAGTATACAGTGTGTCTCACCAACTTTCAGACATAGGCAAATTAACATTGGAAAATTATTGGACGATCAACTATTGCTGCGTAGGTATCGAGGTATGTGATTGGTCAGAAATTATAAACGTCAAATTACTTTCAAATTGCTTTACTGTGTGAACAATCGCGAACCTCGATGCATATACAGCAATATTTTATCCTTTCATAATTTGCCAAGTTCACACATTTTTAATAATTCCTGAAGTTAAACTTGAATATGCTAAGTGTGATATTAATCATTATTGGAGTCTAACAGAAATATCTAAATATTCTAAAATATTCGAAATTGCACCTAAATTTGTTCTGTGAGGGGGAAATATAAAATGATATATTTATACTTTCCAATTTTCTGACATATATTATAATTAGTATTTTTCGACATGTAGAGTTGTGTTTTGCTGTTGCAACATTATTTTATTTAAGAAAGTAATTTTAATTTAAAGAAAATCTTTTAAAGTTTTTGTGTATCTTGATAATTATTGTGTCCTTTACTTGCACCATAATTTGCAAATTGCATTTTCTTAGAATCAGTTTATTATATTTGCCGATAAACGAATGAACGACACTCAGCAAAAAAAAATCGGAATGTATTCCACGCACGTTTTCAAACGCATTAAGTTATATAAGCGTAAGTAAGATGAATGTTGAAATATAAATAAATCAACGCAAAAATGGCATTCCTTTGTCGATCTAAAGAAAGAATGACTCCATCTTCAAATATATTTTTCAGTAAATGTCTGTATTGATCGCTGCCACAAAAACGCTATCGTGGTTTGCTTTATTATCCCATTTACATATGAAATCTCGCATATTTACCATGTTTAATTACCGGTAATTCACTCTCGCAGCACTGATGTCCATGGCGTGATTTGCAAATGTGGTTAGAGAAAGCCTGTCTGTAGAAAACGCGAGAAGTAAATGATGAAGATATTGAAACGTCCTTCTAAGGCAGTCATTATCGAGTGCGTGAATTAAGATCGAATTCTGTTCGAATGCATGTTAAATAAACAAGCCTGAGAACCTCAACTCCGCACTGAAAAGGAACGAAAATTGATTGCCACTTTTTGCCAAATACGGAAAACTGCAGATGGATCGCGTTCCGTTCGTGTAAAGGATCGGAAAGGCATAAAAACGAAAATCCGCAATACTGTAGAACTAACAAACAAAGCGACGGACATCGGCAAATGCAGGAGAAAAAGGTGATAAACGATACACTTAAATACATCGCCTGGGAGGTCTAATATCTGGCGCAAATAGTAATTGGATTGCGTACACAAAAACGTTACCGAGAAGACGAACTTCACAGAATTTCTCGGAAAATAATCGGCTTGTTGTCTAGTTTTTGTAACTTTGTCGTTTTAACAAGCCGCTGCTTCGCGTGATTACACAAAGCACTTAAATTATTGCAACTCTGGCAAGGGGCACGGACCACCCCCATTTGCACCTGTGTGAAGAGCTTCACAATCACTTCTGTTTTGTCGCCGCTGAACGCTTCTTTGGTGACATTCTCGCCGACTTCTAGGTGGTATTGCAATTATTAAAATATTCCTGTCGTAGGAACACACCACGCTGTTTAAATAAATCGATGTTGCATCGCTGGAGTAATTAACGTCAGCTGTATTTGAATTCTTTGGAGAAAATTATACTAATTTCATTTTACGTTTGCATTTACTTTCAAAGAAGTAAGGTCAATCGTTAGTAGATGTAACCAAAAGTATTCATTTAGCTCTTACTATATGCACAATATATGTACTTACATCTGATGATAAAATTGCTAAAGCGCTGTTATATTTTTTACCCATAGTTATGTGATCATTCGTTTAACAGCTACGTTTTAAGGGCATCTGGTTTCAAACAGATTTAATCGAAATTATATGATTGGATTTGGTATCGGTAAACGAAATTTAAAAACGTATATTTCTACCCCACAGGGTTGTTAGAAAGTCTGACAACAGAACCCTCCTGTAGCAAGATTTAAGTAGAAATATAAAAATCAGCCACGTCAAATTAAATTAAATCCTACATATTTTAAAGTGAATTAATAGCTATTTAAGTAACAAGGAATGTAAGGACCTATTAACATTTGAGGTAGGCAAGTACAAGCCAAGACGAAGTCGCGGCTTGTTGCCTGCCGAAAATGTTAATAGGCGATACATTCCGAGTTATCTTATTATATTTTTCCTGCTGCTTATCGAAATTTTCGTAGATTTTTGAAAAAATCGTTTGGTTTGTCACCTGTCACCAGGATTAGTTTTCGTGAGTCGTGTTACCTGTGAGTGTCACATGTCACATAAACACTTGCAATTTATAAACAAAACGTCTAAATCTGCATCTTGCTGTGCTAATTTTATTATCCTAGGAACTTAATAATAATATTAAGTTCCGTTGTCAAGAAAAAGCAGCAAACAAATAATATAATCACCGACTTACACGTTTTGTTACTAAGGCTGTATTACTGACTTACATGATCAGCAGCGGGAAGCGCCACTAGTTCGAGACGGTCAAGTACAACTCTGCATAGTTCTCAAAGGGAGCAAAACAAATCTGCAATATTCTGTAGATCTTTAACTAGTCGTAGGGCAATTAATTTAACTTAGTTTTAAGTATAAAGTGCAGTAACATTGTTGTAACTTTTAATAAACTGTAGTGAAAAACAAATTCTACGATTTTTACTCGCAATTCTCTCGAGCACACGTATCTCAACTACAGGTATAGAGTGACTTAAAATAAAAGTACTGCGATATCGAAAAACGGGAGTCTCATCAAATCGCTTAAAGGTATCAATTATTGAAACGCGAAACCTCGCGAACGGTACCATGCGCCCATGGTCTATTGCACACTTAACTGGTGTGTTGCAGCGTTAATAAGTAGTTTTTTTATAGTTTCGGCTCCAGTAATCCCTCGCATAAGCAATAATTTTAAACGTTGTGGAACGTGATAATTTCTTAGTTAAACGCAACTAAAAACGCTAACAGAGCGGCCAATCTAGTAAATCTTACATTTGAAGGAACTAATCTAATTCTCACAAACGCTCAAAGTGAATACTCCGTGGCGATATCAGATTTTAAAATTTTCTGTACATCGGCTAGAGGTTCGCCAACGTAACCGTAAGTAAAAAACGTTCCAGTATCACAGAAACTACACGGAGTGGTATTTTCAGGTTTGACAACTTAAATGGCCAAAATTATACCTCGCAAGGAATAAACTAAAGTGAATCGGAATAATCTTATACATTTAAATGCATTTTTGAATATAAACATTTTATTGATACAAAATTTTTTCAAGTGTCTTCATGTAAAGTGGAAACCCAATTTCAATCACATCAATTCAATTTTTAAAGTTAGTTTTAGGAAAAAATAGTACATTTCACTTAAGATAAGTAATTTGCTTATTCTACTCTAAATGCTGTTTAAGGGACTACCCTGCTCCCGTCATCAACAAATAATAGTAACAACTTAAAAATTAACTGAAAAACACGAAACACTTATCTTATTGTACTGAAGTTATGAATTAATCACTACAGTGAACTGACAGGGGACTTAAAACACGCCACAATAAGGATACAGAGATTGTCTATAAAAATTGTAGGAAATGTGGACCATTATTTTGTAAACACAAATTAATCCGTCGTTTCATATTATCAAATACTCTCCGCAAGTTCTCCTCAGTTAAATTTTGTATTTCCTTGCTGTAATTCTTCTAGTGTGTGTAAATGGCTTCTGTATATTTTAGTGGAGATACAGGTTTGTCTTCGAAACAGTGAATAATAATCTGCTTATGGTGAGCAAAAGCATCGTAATTGATTTGCACACCTGAAAACTCCTTAGTAAATTGTTCGATGCATTACTGAATGAAATACGACGATCAACCATCTTGATTTCGGGTTCCAAAGTGAGCCATTAAAATAAAAGCATCTTGTGCAGGTGTGAACGGCATGTTTATAATTTGTACTCTAAAATAAGAAAATAACCTCAAATCCCCAAATTTCTTAACTAGTGTGTATACTTACACCAAAGTCAAATACGTTCATTAGAGAAGTGAATAGTAGGCTGAAATCACAGAACAATAACTAAAACCGGCTGTAAGCTTCCTACAACACCAAGCACAACGAACCGAATGAACAAACGCCAATGAAAATAACATAATACTGCACGTGTAGCCAACATCAAATAGTTAAAATAACTAGCGCCAAAATAATAAACATTCAAACACGTTCGATCATTTCAGAAGGCACGGTATAATACTTCAATAATACAATAAAAATTAGAGCAAATCAAATCCATTCCATTTAATAAAAGTGTTATGTCCTTGTGGTTAAGGCTAATTAAAGACGTAGTAGTAGAAATATGTGTTTATTAAATATATACAACTTAGACAGATCTCATACAAATACAAGTTACTGTTAACAAGAGCACAACTCGAATGAATTAAAACTAACCCAAAACCTTCGTCCAGGTACCTGCCTTTGTCCCTTAGGATAATCCGCAGTTACACAGCGTTGCAAACCTCTGCTACACCACACACCTCCCCTTTAAGTTCGCCTCCAGTTACCATATCTTAACCTAGCTTATTTAAACTTAAACTAATTTGTGAAACCTACATTTTCACCAAACCGGTCAGGTACCGTTCGTGTCCTTGTGCTTCTTCGAACCTCCTGCATCTTTTCCTCTTATTTCGCTTACTACTACCTGGCTGGTTGGTTATTCACTACAGGACTAACAATAAGAAAAGTTTCATTATTTACAATATTTTAGTTGACAGCGACCTCTTGCCCGCTGGTCTCGATGCCGGTTTGAGGTATTACCAAATCGGTTTTAGAATCTGACCTCCCTATTTTTCGGCGCGTAAAGCTAAACTTTTCTTTAGTTTCCGATTGTTGTAAACCAAGATCTTTGTTCGTGTTGTACCTAATTATTTGATTAATGTGCCTTTTCCACATCTGCCCGTTTTCTGTTAATTTGCAGATATATGTTACCTTTCCTAACTGTTTTTTAACTATAGCCGGTGTCCACTGCTTATCGTTTACCGACCGATAATCCCTTACCATAACGCTATCTCCCAATTCAAACTCTTCCTTTCTTCCCTTCCCACGGGCTGGCGTTTCGCCACTATACTGTGCGTTTGGTTTTATGCTATCTAACCGAATCCTCAACTCTCTCCCCTGATATAATTTCGAAGGTGACTGCTGAGTTGTTGTATGCGGTGTACTTCGATAATTTATTAGGAACCGACAAATCAACGTTTCCGTTTCGACTCCCCTATTAATTGAATCAAAGAAAGCTGCTTTTAAGGCGTTCTTAAACGTTTTTACCGCGTTTTCTGCCGCTCCATTCGACGCAGGATAAAACGTAGGAGTGGTAATATGTTTGATACCGTTTTTCTCCAAAAATGATTTAAACTGCTTGCTGGTCAACTGAGTTCCATTGTCGGATATCAACAACTCAGGAATTGCAATGCTTGCAAACGTAATTCGCAGTTTGTTTATCGTGTTGGCCGTGTTGGCATTGTTATGCATGTCATGCACTTCTACCCACTTATTAAAGCTATCCAAAATTATTAAGTAAATTTTGCCTTTTAAATCTAAAAAGTCAATATGTACACGTTCTCCTACCCTGGATGAAAGTTGCCACGGGGTTAAAGCTACCCTTGGCGGATCTGACCTTGTTCTTAAACATGGGGCGCAAGATTTCGTTATGTTTTCAATATCTTCATCTAATTTGGGCCACCACATGTAAGATCTCGAGACCGATTTCATCCTAACCGTGCCCTGATGACTTACATGAAGCTCTTTTAGTAACTCTATTCTAAGTGCTTTTGGAATGATCACTCTAAATCCCCACATTAGACAACCTTGAATTTCGCATAATTCAGTTCTCTTATTAAAATACGGTTTTAATTCTAGATCACCCATTTTACTTGGCCATCCCCTATTTACAAAATCTATTGCCTTGGCAATAACCGGATCGCGTCTTGATTCAATTTTAATAGGTTTACTGTCAATGGGCGTATTTTGAGCTTCAATAAAATTTAAATAGGACAGCTCTTCGTTAGTATCTTGCTCGTGCGTGATTTGCAAAGGCAACCTTGAAAAACTATCTGCTACCACGTTTTCAGACCCTTTGATATACTCAATTTTATAATTGAATCCCGACAAGAAAATAGCCCAGGGCTGCAGCCTACTCGCTGCCATTTGTGGAATTCCCTTATTCTCACCGAATATAGCTATTAATGGACGATGGTCCGTTCTCAAAATAAATGTTTCGCACGTAAATGTGTCCGTAAAATCACATTTTATGGTCGACGGAAAAAATAGTGTGCTATGCTGACGATGCTGTATGAATAAAGGAAATTGCGAAAGATCTCCAAAGTTACTGATGCAATTCTAAACAACATTTGAGGATTGCCGCCGACAAGACAAAAACAATAGTGATTGCTAATAACGTGCAAGTTATCTCATAACAACAAGATAATAGATATATGATAAAAGTTATATACAGCGCGTCCCAATATTGATGTTAGAAGAAGCTAGATGGATTAAAAGCTTTTGAATTTTATTTTAAGATTATGGGATTAGGTCCTGCTTGGTCTGAAGAGAATTTTAAGAATATTTCTAGTTTTTGAAAAATAAAGTCCGGCTTGACGTGAAGCAAAAACGATTTTCTTTAAAGGTAAACTACTCTTTCGGTTCATGATACGACAAAATTTTACAAAGAAAAGTTGTTCAGAATGATAAATTATGGCCCTATACAAAATTACAAGAAGAACGTGAACTACATTGTTTCGTAAACAAGAACGAAAATCGGTAAGATTTGAACCTACTCTAGGGAATTTTATTTCTATTCCGATGCTTTACCCTCTGAACCACAAATGTTACGGAATGTACATACGTATCGTTGTATTATGAAGGGCACGATCACGAAATAAGTAGATATTGCCGATTCTGGATTAAATGCGCCTGATCCGTGACGATGAAAACGTGACACAGGCAGGCAGGCATGCACCCAGGCACAACAATCATACAGGGTGCGTTATAACATGTGGGACGTACTTCAGGAGTGTATACAACAAAATAAAGAAAAAAGTTTATATAGAAATATGACCTAAAACACATCGTTATCGAGTTATAGATCACTTTGTATTCCAAAGAAAACTAGACGAATAAAAATTAAATCTATGTTTTCGTTTCAATAATTATTTGGGTTTTGATAGAATTGCTCATACCAATGATATATTTTTTTTTACATGTATATAGTTTCTTAAACCCAATAAAAGTCCATTATTATTATTATACCTTAATTCACACGATTTTTAGTTTACTTTTACGAACTGTATAGAACGGAGTCCTATAATTGGTTAACTGTTTGTCCGATGTGTGTTTTTTGGAATTTTTAAATTTCCACTTCAGATTCAGATAAAACGTGAGAAACTATAATAAGAATGTCTAAAGAACTAACCTCCCATCTCGTAACGAACATGGGCAAAATCAGGAGTAAACTTCGATATGAGTATTTGTCCAGATTTGGATAGAAGATAAAAAGCTAGAATAAGGATGTCTGAAGGACCAGTCTCCTATTTCGGAAAGAATAAGAACAAAACGGCGGACCATTAAAAAGTAAGCAAAATTTTAAATGCTGCCAAGGAGTTCGTCTGGCAATACTAGGTATACCATTTTCAACTGGATTTCTGTTACTATTTGTGTTTTATTGATGTTCCGTTATTATAGTATGTGAGCGCCCATGTTTGTTCACCATAGGCGATGACAGCTAACATACACTGCTTCAAAATTTTAGTTTTTAAATATTGCGCAATTTATATTAATTTTTCAAAGGTTACCTACCACAGTCGTTTTTTTCCTACCTTTCTGCATGTTAATTTTCTTCATTAAGTTTTATTTGTTGTGTTGTGTGTAAACTTATTAATAAAACTAATTCTGCTTAAATAGATTGGTTAATTACAAATCACTTTAAAAAATACTCAAATGTAGTAATTAAATAAATATTGTACTTTAAACAATCTTAATAACTACTATTTACAAACACTAAAAATTACTATATACATACACAACAAATTATAATAGCTTTCATGTATTGTGTGCTGCATATAATGCACTAATTGAATTTGAATAATTTTTGAACTGGTACTATTAAATTTGCATAAATTTCCTTAAAAATTAAAGCCCTTGTCTCCTACTTCCTTTCTGAGGAATATTCTTCGTCTGTCATTAATCTTGTACTGAACTGATTGACGTCATCATTATGGATTCTTGTTGATCGTTAATAATCCTATTTTAAAACCATGTGGTAGGATTTCATGTGTTTGATTGAGCTAAGGGGCTCGACAGTTCTGATAACGTAATATTACATTTTAATTTACGTTATTTACCTTTTAACTCTGGTACGCTCTGGTTGTATTACTTGTTAAATTTTGTCCTGAAACCCTGTCGCTATCATATTGTATGTTCATTGTACTTGAGCGATCTTGTCGCTCTAGAGAAGAAAAAGGTAGCAGAAACCAATATTATCGTACTAGCAATTTGGAGAACCTACCTATTGGGCACTACACGCACTACCTTCGCAATGCGATTCAACGCTCGCTCCTGCAGGTACTAGGTATATCGTACCTTCATTTAATATAATAATAATAATAGTTCCTTATTGAGCTATAAAAAGAAACATAACATATACTTGTCAAATAATAATAACACAACTGAATATTGCCCAAAAGGAATATTCAGATCTGGGTAAATACCGATGTAAGAGTTAAATATAATATCTTACCTACCCATCGAATTGCATCATTTTTGTGCCACTACGAATCGTATTAGTAATTTATTACTGTGTAAGATTCAGCGGGGTTTACTGAGTTGTAATATTTATTAATTTATAATAATTGCCGCCTATAATTGCCCGGCTTCTGTTTGTGTTGTATTTTTTTTATCTAAATTTTATTAATGACTTTCTCATGGGTTGGGTTGTTACATTATGCCAATTTATTATTTATATGTTAAAATTGGTTGATAATATACTAGCATTTACATAAATTGTTCTTCTTTTTATTGTAGTACTGGATTTTCGAAATTATGGGAAAAATCTCAAATGTCAAATTATTTTGACCTAACCGCACATTTATAACTCAGAAAACAATTGAGAGTTGGCTTAATTTAAAGAAATTACTTCTGTCATTACGTATCTATGCGTTGCCTAGGTGATATAAGGTAAGTAAACAACGCCACTTTAAAAACAAAACGCTCAAACGACGCCACCGAAAATTCACCGGTTTAATTTTAGGAAAAACGATTTCTCACCTTGATTATGTTTTTGTGACGGATTTTTCGGCTTTTCCCAGCAAGTCCCTCGATGAATAGTCCCCCCCCCCCTTATTGCCGGTTGGCCTGCCTTGAAAGCCTCTTGATGACTCGCTAAAGTGATGCTCGTCTGTTTGTTGCTTTAGGCTCCAGTCTCAGATTTTGGCTCGAATTTCATCTCCTCTGCCACAGCTAGGTCTCCGCTGCAATGCACAATGGTAGCTGCCTTCCCTGGCCTTCAAGGCATCTGCTTCATATTTGCACCAGCAACAAGTCACCACCAAAAACAGTAGCGCAATGCACACATCAACACTCTTTACCTTCTGCAGAGGCGGAAGGAATAAGTGCAAACCCTCTGTAGCCTAGCAAACAACACTGTACTAATATAAAATCACTTTGAAATTCGATAAATTGGTATTTATTATATTTTTACTTCGATTTTTGTGGAAAACGAAAAACACCCAAGCTTGGCTTCTTGCTTTCCAATTGCTTTTTTGTTTCCTTGTTTGTTATTGTAAAGCTTGCTATGATTATAATTTCATATTCAAGTCAAGGCTAACGCTATTTTGATTACAATTTCAACATAAAATTATTTCGAAGCGAATGCTATTTGAGAACATTTTAAAATTCAAATAATCACATTTATGGAATATTTTAAATTAACATTTGCAATGCTTCAATTATATTAATTCCTATCATAATTGTATTGGCTTAAATTCTGTTCATTGCAATGTTAAGCTTTTACATAACTATATAAAAATGTATGTTTACCTTCCATTTAGCATCAAAATTCCACGCACTTGCACGTTGCATTATTCTGATGTTCGAAAGTAAACCTCAGTAATACTGAATTCTGTATACTTGTAACACATAACTTACTTGTGAAAATGATTCAGAAATTTAGTTTAAAATTTAGTTCTAGAGCTTATTTTTTTCGACGATTCATTTTTCTTGCGTCTTCTGTATTGGTTATGATTTTATTTTTCTACGTATTTATTTTAAGGCGGACATTCTTAGAGTCTTATGCATAATCATTGTTTGTAATCCATCATACGAGTTTGAAATTAGAATGACATCGCTAGTGGACTTTAAAAATGATTTAATTTTTTCCCGTTTGCGTTAGTGCCCACATGCTAAGTATAAAACATCTGCTACTGTGACTATAAATAGAGTAAAATTAAAGCATCTTCCCTAAATCTCTTAATTGGTATCGCACTTACGTCTGTGCATACGTGTTCATAGATTATGTACATTAGCCCTCTATAGCAGTAGTCAGTTCTACCGTTGTTTAATGCTTGCACTATCTCTATTCCGTCGAACCATTTTCTCTTCTTGTTATTCTTTGTCAATCCCCTTCTATGCTGTTCTGAACATAAGTCTGCCATAAATGATACCAGATTTCGCAGTTCTACGCTGTTTGTATCCAATTGCCTGGGACCACTTCCAAAATGTCGTCTATTCCTCCTTTCGTGTCGTGCTACGAATTCTTCATGTCCTGATTCATCTTGCCCATCTAATTGGCCACACGATCCATTCACGTTGTTTATGTGCTAACATAGAGTTATAAATTATTTATTGTTGTTTTTATAAGTGGTCTATTTACGATAACTAAATAACTAATTTGTAGAGCTCAGAGGGCAACGACGAGATAGGGTTGTTACACTTTCGTCTTCATTATTCAGAACAGATATTGCAGAGTTTTAAGATCACTTTGTTTTTATCCTTTATCAATTCAGTTGGTATGTGATTTCTGTCTGGTGCTTTGTTTATTTTTTCTTATATTCACTATATCGTTTGAATTAACATTTATAATTTTCTCTTGTAGTTTTTCTTTAATTATGTCAAAATGGTGTTTTTTTCATTGATATAAGTTCTTAGAGAATATCTCAAATCGTTTAAATATTTTATATTTTTCTCTATCTTGTTTGCTTTTGTCGATACCAGACGTGTTATTTGCACTGGCTAATTCTTTTTTTTTTTAATTTTATCCCTTATTTATTTTCAATATTTTTCTTTTTTTATATTTACTCAGACCTTCTTTTACTTCAGAAGTATGGTTTTGTTAAGTTGCATGTAGTCAATAATGTGTTCTTTTCAAATTGTATACATATGAGTGTATTTTCGTTGTTACGGATAATTTGTAATTTCGCATGCATTAGTGAAAATTAACCAGTCGTATTTTATTTTTAAGCATTTTGTTACGATTAATAGGTGGCTTCTCAAGCAATATTTCTAATAATTAACTAAATTTTACTATTCGTATTTATTTTTCCCAAATCTTCAATACATCCTGCCTGACCGGGTAGGAAACCCCTTGTGCTTTTGTTGTTAACAAATTTCTAGCTTAAAATTACAATTGCAGTGTTGTTATCATTTGAGAATACTCCACATTCCAGCAGTTTTTCTGTGGTTCCTCTTTTCAATTTTTGAGTTTTTGATAACCTGAATTAGTGGGCATGTGGTTGGTTCATCTCGTTCTTTCCCATTGAAAATTCGTGCAAGCAAGTTGGGCGTCCCACGGTGTAGTGCTCCATAAGGGCCAATTGTTTTGGCTTGGCTCCATTGGTTGTGGAGGATTTGAAGCACAAATGCATTTTTGACGTTCGAATAATTGATTAATGTTAGTATTCTTACATCTAACGCCTCGGCGAAATTATTTGGGTCAGCTTTTCCATTCGCACGTCCTCATTTGGCTGCCTATTAACCCAAGGTTAGTTTACGATAGCTCCTATATCCTTATCGGGAGCTCACCTAGAAGTTGTATACGCTTTCAGCCAACTTTCCCCTGGATTTTGCAAGGGAATTAGAAATCGCTTTGCAGTCTATCTGCTTGTTGCCTGGCTTCAAGGCAAGGCACCTGTGATAATCTTTCCGCTGCCGGAAGCTGGCGATTTCTGCTCCTCGTACCCTTGATGCCCCCAGGTGTTCCAAGGAAACGCTTGCGGCTTCTAGCTCGTCACGTGCCATCCGATTAATCGTATAGACGATATTAGGGCATTTCATGCAATTCGTCTGGCCTTCTGTATTTTAGTATGGATTTATTGGTAGCTGCATTATTAGCGCCAGCTGTTTGATAGCATGATAGTTTAGAGGCCACTTTCGCGGGGTTGGTAGCTACGTTTAGTTACTCCATTACCCTTCGTAGGGCGCTCGAACTTACCTAAGTTACGTCTTGACGGTGTTTAACGACGAGATCTGCTGCTGGGCATTTGTTTACGCCAGTGCTCTCAAAACTCAGCTGTTGAGGTTAGCTATTTTAACGTCACCGCCCACCGGAAAAGTTTGTGGCTCTTGGACCGCTCGCGGACTTGTAACGACCAAAATTTAAGTATTCGAGAAGTAATTTGCAATTATTTGTTATCACTGTTAGGAGCATATTCACGCCGTTACTTGGACTATCATAATAAGCATAACGAGTTTATCATAGAGATATATTCGACCCTGTATGACTGTGCAATCTGAAGGTATTTCGTCCCTTCAAAATTTTGGATATTGTCATAACGTCAGTTCGATCTAACAATCGGGGTTAAGGTTCGCTTATCGCTTGCATCGCTCCGTTCTGCGGCACCGTGCTTAACAGGGTGCGTGCTAATTTGTGTGCCCATTTTGTACATGCATTTTGTACATGTTATTTGCTTGCCGGAATTATTCCGACGCGGTCGGCCCTTTACGAGCCTCCGCTTTACGGGGCTTCTCGTTAATTGATTTCATCCCCTAGTGGGCAATCTCAAAATTGAGTATCAACTTAATTGCTGTTGCTTAAAACCAACTTCATCCTTTTATTGTTGTATTCATGTCTATATAATTGAAAAATTAAACATATTTATGTCACTCGCCCATTTATATTTGCTTATGCAACGCCTATTTTTTTTAATGTGTTTAGGCTAGTTATTGGATTGTTTGTGCTTATATTTATTGTCGCCTATGTATGTCGATTTACCTGTCCATTTTTAACTCTAATTTTTGCACTATAGAACCAATTGTTGCAATAAATACTGTTACTAGTTATTGGTTCTGCTATTATTTGGTTTTCTGGATTTATCTTTTACCTTGGGGAGGTCCGACCCAAGGATTTGTCGAGATCGAGGACCTGGCGCCCTCTTCCATAGTTTTTTTTTGCAGCTTAGCTGGAACCCTGACCCTTCCCGACGAGTTAGTCAACTTAGGCCGATAATTACCAGCCGGCAAAACACCAAATATAACTTTCGCCACCAGGTAAGGCCGACCCTTTATCCTTCGTCACAATCTCAGGTGATTTTTCTGTTTCAATTTCTTCTTTCTTATTAACTTCTGCCCTGGCTTTTAAAGTGCTTTTCAGCTTTCAGCACTATTTTATTTCTACCTCTACTCATTTTGCTTCTTTTGAAGTGAAGATGTAAGACTATACAAATTGTTGAGTACATGGATATGATCTTCGTCTAATTTCATTTATCGACATCTATGTTCTGTGTTGCTTTTACTGAAATGGTTGTTCCCTTTATTTCTAACTATGTTCCTTTCTCCCTATTAGTAATGTTATTGGATTATTTTATATAAATTCTTAATTATTCCACTGTAGTATTTAAATCCAGCTCTTGCATCTGCAAGTTTATTTCTATTTTGATGACATTAGTTTTAGTTACATAGTAAATGTGTGTAATCTCTGTTTAAAGAGAAATTAATACGTTATAAAGTCTAAAGTCCAAACATCAATTATCAGCTCAGGTACAAGAAAGTAAACTCCTAAATATATTAAACTACAAATATTGTAGCATGGTGTAAAACGTTTGCCGCATCATAATAATAACGTAACATTTTCTAAAAGATTGCCATTTTGATGCCACGAAAACCGAGATAGGGGAAATTAAAATTGCGGATCTTAAAATTCTCATTCTGCTTAATGGCACCAGGGGGCTTATAAAAAATATTCGTTTGCTGGGGAGGTAATGGACCGCAGCGGCCCAAATTCGCTAATATAAAATGTCGTTGCATCGACACGGATAAAGTCGATCGCCCAACGTAACGTATAAAGTGTTGGAAAAGCGCAGCGTTGACAAGCCAATTTCTCAGGAAACTTCTTAAAATCCAGCCAAGGCGCCGAGATTTAATACCTTCAATTTGAAACTGGGCTACAGATGAATACAGAGAGCGAAGGAACGAAAAGATAAGCACGCTTTCAAGCAGCAGACCCACGTTCATAATGTTTCATATTTTTTGCACCATCACAGCCCTACTACATCATCTCAGTTTACGAGGTTTCCATGAAAATGAGCTTTATATGTAGTCGAATAAATGAATTTTAGCAATACCGCTACAGCAAGAACAACGAAGCCGAGTCGGGCAACCAGCGGAGCGCGAGAAAGATTCGTAATTTGATCTGATTTCTGCAAAAACTGGAAAGCACTCCTCTGACTTATTTGGGTTGAACTAAAGCAGGCCAGGGCAACTCCTTTATTGATGACTGAGCCTTTTTTTCAACGCTGGGAACATATGTAGGGAGTTTTACAAATAGCATAAAAACAATCTCTAAACAACTTCAGCTGATATCTATCAGAATGAAGCCCTTTTCTTGTTTTTAAGAGATGCCCAATTAACTATCCCCACAAAGTAGTTGATTAAGTGATGTAAATAAAATAATTTCACAATATTGACCTAACAATAATCTAGATTTAGAATATTGGGAGGCCGTTGTTTCCAGCTTTTCTAGAAAGTTAGCTAACTATTGTTGCATAAATTACGGTAGTATTGTGAGATTTCATATGCCACACTTTTTTTCGCAATTATATTAATTTACAACAATTATGATTAATATACTCCTATCAGGTGAGCACTCAGGTGAGCGGGTGCCCCTGCGAGCATTTGCTCGTCTCTCAGACGGACGGCCCGGGTTTGATGCCCGGGCGACTCTAGAAGGATTTTAAAAATCGTACGCTCCCCGGCTACCACGCTAATACCTGTAGTAGTCGTTAACAGTAACAAGGAAACTCTTCTTCCATTTTCAACGGGCAAGGCTAGCCACCTACCCGGTTTACTAGTAAAGAAGGCCCATAAAACCACTTTGTTGTTAAAAACAGGCCACTGGTCTATAATAAGAAGAACAAGAAGAAGATACTCAGCCAAGACGTTGCAGCTGTTAGGCGGTGACTAATGTTGTAGAAAGAGCTGATGTGAATTATTATACATTGATGCTACTTAAAAAAAAGGTTAATTAAGACAGTATACACTATACAGTATTGTTCAGTCAAGTAGCCAGCTAAAGACCAACTACTGTCAAAAGATACATAAATTTTCAATATATTATACGTTATGTAATTATGGGTAAATACAGGGTGTCCCAAAAAAGAATGGGACACCGATTAGTCATAGATTCTGTTTTTTGTACGATTAACTTGATAAGAGGCTTCCACGAATGGGGCCCCCAGTTAATCCACTGCGAATTCCGGTTCAATGGGATTGCCGGGAACTGCCACTTAATAACCCTTGACTTGGGTTCAGTTAGTTGTTGGAGTGAAACAAGACTTAACAAACACGAGTATATTGAGTAACAACGATTACAAACGTCACTGATGGACCGATGGTATTTTACAAAAGCTTCAACTGTTGTGACACGCTTGGATTGACCACGCGAAAATAGCGAATTGCGCGTAACCGTAACACAAAACAACCTGGAAACGTCTTTACCAGGGAGTTAGACCGAAACGCAAACTAGCACAAAGCATAGCTGAACTTGCTTCCTCGAGGTTCTGAATCTAACTAACTCTGAATTTACAACGAGGCGAACTCGCCAATTCAAGGAGGGGCAAGCTCAAACACTATTGGCTGAGGCGATCCTGCGTAGCCAATCGGAGCGTCGCACGTAGGAATAAATACTTATTCTAAAAATCTTAATGCTAAGCTCTCTCAATGAGGCAATTGAAAGAAATCCATAAACCCATGATTCCCAAATATGCTAAGTCGGCTTAAGTTCTATTAGAAAATGTATCCATCCGCTTAAAAGCCATTAAGGGAAGCTTACAAATTCCTTTCCAACATTAACAGAGGCAAACAAATACGGCAAGATGCAAACTTGACTTTACCACGACCTTTGAATGAGATAAAACAGTTATGACTTGAATTACGTGATTAATTATAATCAAAAAGGTTTTGATGCACGCATCTGTGTGAATCAAACATGCCGCCCCCGAAGTGCCGAATATGGCACGACGTGATTAAATCCCAAAATTAAACTGAAATCTAACACTACCAAATAATTAAATGCATAACAAGAACTAAGGACAGATGATAATCCAAGAGCCTTACAGATAACTTACAACTAGCATGAATACAAGCAAAGAAACAACTAAACCTAGCAAAATGTTCAATTAGCGAAAACTACCAACTAAGAGCAAAGTCAATGTTTATTGCCCTTGATCGCAATGATCGTCTTTGGGTAGGATGTACACTTTACGCACCGAGCGTTTCAGGAGATTCCCTCGGGAATCGCGCACTTGCACCACACGCACAACACCATCCGCTCCTGGATATGCGGCCGAGATGATTGCAAGGGGCCAACGGTAGCTTGGAGATGCCTCGTCGTGGACGAGTACCACGTCGCCCACCTGGGGGGCTAGAGACGTGCTGGAGGACTTCCACTTAGGCCGGCGCTGCAGGAGGTGGAGGTAGTCCCGGGACCAACGATCCCAAAACTGCTGAGACAGCCGCTGGACCAGCCCATAGCGGCTGAGACGATTTTCCGGTATGCCCTGGAGTTGGGCTTGCGGAAACGAAGTCAGCTTCCGACCGATCAAGAAGTGGGCAGGAGTAAGGACTTCGGGGAATGAGGCGTCGGTAGGGAGAACACAGAGTGGGCGGGAATTTAGTATCGCCTCCACTTGAGTCAGCATGGTGCAATACTCAACGAAAGTTAACTTTGCATTGCAAGATATTCGCCTTAAATAATATTTCAATGACTTTACCCCCGCTTCCCAGATGCCGCCAAAGTGCGGAGAGCGTGCCGGAATAAAATTCCACTTAATGTTATGTTTCGACAATTCTTCCCTTATGCATTGCTCACTAGAGCCTGACAGGATATTTTTTAATTCCGATAGCTGATTTCTGGCACCGGTGAAACAGGTAGCATTGTCAGAAAATATGTTGGAGGGTAAACCGCGTCTGGAGATGAATCTCCTCAACGATGCGATGAAAGCCTCCGTCGTGAGGTCTTCCACGAGTTCAAGATGAATAGCCTTCGTGGCCAAACACACAAATAGGGCTACGTAAGCCTTTACTTCTTTCGCGCCTCGCCCGGATTTGTTTTTTATAAACACGGGACCCGCGTAATCTATCCCGCAATTGCTGAAAGGGGGAGAGGGTGTGACACGAGCTTCGGGTAGTGATCCCATCAAGTGTTCATTCATCTTAGGCTTGGCCCGGAAGCATATCACGCAATTGTGTATTACTTTACGTATTAGGTCTTTGGCCCTCACGATCCAAAACTTATCCCGCAATGAGGCTAGTAACACCGAGTGTCCACAATGCAAGAGCCGCAAATGCTCTTGCTTCACGATTAGCAACGACAAAGGGTGACTAGCTGGTAACAAAAGGGGATGTTTCTGATCAAAGCTTAGATTGGAGTTTTCTAGACGGCCGCCCACGCGCAGTAGGCCCTGATCGTCCAGAAATGGGTTTAGAGAAAGCAGCGCACTATTTTTCGGCAATGGCGCCTTTTTAGACAAAACTGCTATTTCTCCGGAAAAGACTTCCGCCTGTGCAATTTTGATCAGGCGGCGAGTAGCGTCCTCCAATTCGTCAATGGCTGGAGGTCCCGACCAGCGCGTTTCGGTGTTTCTGTTTCTCGCGAGACGCAGGCAGTACGCGACTACGCGCTGTAATTTTGTAAAACTGGAATAGCGCCTGAAAAGTTCAAATTCTGGGACGCGATGGTGAAGAGTGGCCACTACTGGGCGCGACTCTTGGGCTGCTAGCTCACCCGAATCAATTTTAACGGGCTGGGGTTTTAAGTCCGCCTGTGACAAAAATTCTGGCCCGTGCCACCACAAGCGTGAGTTGAGTAACTCCTGGGGTAACATTCCCCTGCTAATTATATCGGACGGGTTGCAATTTGTACGCACGTGAAACCATTCTTCCCTATTGCTTAGTTCGTGAATCTCGGACACCCGGTTCGCGACGAACGTCTTCCAATTACTCGCATCCTTATTTATCCAGTGCAGAGTTATGGTGGAGTCCGACCAATAGTACACGCGGTCAAATTTAAATGCGGAGGAATCGAGTATAGTTTTAATCAAACGAGCCAACAGTAAGGCTGCGCAAAGCTCCAAACGAGGCAAGGATATTGTTTTTAATGGAGCGACCCTTGACTTAGCACAAAGCAAATTGGTGGTGACATTACCGCGCGCGTCAACGCAACGTATATACACGGCGCACCCATAGGCTACAGAACTCGCGTCCGCAAATCCGTGGAGATCTATCGAATTTATGTCATCGCAAATTACCCGTCTCGGAATTGCCAACGAGCCCAAAGAGCGTAATGAAGAATGGAGTTCGTCGTATCTGGAGAGCATCTCCATGGGCACCGTTTCGTCCCATGACAACTTCAACTGCCAAAGCCGTTGCACGAGAAGTTTCAGAGTTAGAACGCTTGGACCAAGTAGTCCCAAGGGATCGAATACTTGAGCCATACTAGAGAGTATAGCCCGCTTGGTAACTGATTTGCAACAGCTAGGGTTCACTCTGTAACTTAGCACGTCCCGCCGAGTATCCCAAAAAATGCCGAGATTTTTCTCCGTGGCGTCTTCCGTCAAAGAAATGGGCTCCACGCTGCCGCGATCCACACCAATGGCGCTAGCTACTTCACTGTCGTTGGATGCCCACTTTCGCAATTCAAACCCGTACCCCGACAAAGCGCTACTAATTTCGAATTGCGTTTTTATGGCTTCCGCCCTATTTTCAAAACCAGTCAGTAGGTCATCTACATAAAAATCCCGGCTAATTCTTAATGAGGCCTCTGGAAACGATGCTTCGATTTCCTGGGCGATTTGTATCAAGCACCTAGTTGCTAGGTACGAGGCTGATTTAGTACCGTAGGTGACCGTTAATAATTTGAAGCATTTTACCGCTGAGGTTTTGTCGTCACGCCATAAAATTAATTGGTATTGCGTCTGCGAGGGGTCCACGAGAATTTGCCTATACATTTTGGCGCAATCTGCTTTCAGCACGTACTTGAATTGCCTAAAGCGACAAAGAATTGCAAACAACGACTGCTGGACCACTGGGCCCTTATGTTGAAGGTCGTTAAGCGATACTCCGGAGGAGGACTCACAACTGCCGTCAAAAACAACGCGATGTTTGGTCGTTGAACTGTCCTCCTTTATGACTGGCAAATGTGGTAAATAAAACCGAGGATGAGGAAGGCTCGCTTCGTCGTCCACCTTGCTCAAGTGACCAAGCGACTCGTATTCTTTGAGAAATGCGGAATACGCGGTTTTCAACTGGGGATTTTTTGACAATTTGTTTTCTAATGAATAGAAACGCTTTAACGCTATACCGCGCGAGTCTCCCAGCGATGGAGCATCTTTCCTGAAAGGTATGCTCACGATGAACCTACGCGGCTCCGACGACGCCCGTTTCGTAGTCGATTGAAAATGGTCTTCGCAAAATTTGTCATCAGCAGAGAGTCGGCCTGATGAACCGTACGCCCCCTCGATTTCCCAAAATCTCTGAATGCCGTGCTCGATGCCGGTTACACTTAAATTAACTCTATTTGAACGAATGAGCGCTCGATTTTCGACATTCATGTTTCCGCCTAAAACCCAACCAAAAAGAGTTTTTGTTAAGAATGGCTTCTCTGGGCCCAATTTCACCTGTCCCTGACAGAGCACTTGCCAAAAGACATTCGCGCCTAATAAAAGATCAATCTTTCCCGGTGTATTACAATCTGAATCGGCTAGCACAATGTTTGGTGGGATCTTCAAATCCCTCAACGAGAAAGCAAGGGCCGGCAGAGGGTCCGTAATTTTGTCTAACACAACACAGCTCAAAATGTCCTCGTACTTCCCGTTGCGGGAGCGGATTCGAACGTTTGCTCTGAATTCAGCGTTCAGAGCCCTGGCACCAACACCCGACAGTGAGGTGATATTACCTCGTTTCGCAATCTTCAAATTTTGACACAAGTCGGCGCTAACTAAGTTAAGTTGGGATCCGGGGTCCAAAAGAGCTTTTGCCCGGGAAAATGACCCGGAGGATCCTTCTACGAATACGCTAACCGTGGACAATAAAACTTGCGCTGGCGCCGCGATTGCAGGACGGCTACAAGCTGCTGAAACGGATGCGACGGGTGCCTCGCTCGGGGCGACGGCCCCGACCTCCCGTGCGTAGCTGCTGGTTTCTGGCGGTCCAGGACGCGGCGACGGAATATTTTCGTGCGCGTCGCGCTTTGGACGCAAACACAGTAAAGTATGGTGCTTTTTTCTGCATACGCGACATCTCGACGATGTGCATTTTACCACGAAATGTCCGGGCTTGAGACAATTGTTGCATAGTTTCAAACGACGCGCCTCTTCGATACGAGCGTTAACCGACAATTTTGAAAAAGATTCGCAAGCGCTAATCGAATGATTACTATTTTTGCAAAAATCACAAGAGTGATTACCTTGCTCTCTGGCTACATGAGCGCGTGCATGACTTTTTTGCTCGGATCCCTGATTTCCCAAACTCGAACCTATTTTCGCAGCTTCCAGCGAACCTAATAAGTGACTTTTGCTTTCTAAAAAATCTAACAACTCTCGCAAAGTAGGAAATTGTCCGGCATGTTTGCATAATTCCCAGTCAGTCTGCATTGCTGAGCTGAGCTTCGAAACTATGATATGTATTAGTATGGTGTCGACTGTGGGTTCCCCGTACGCCTTTAAAATTTCCAAAATTCTAACTACACTATCGAGCAGCCTTTGAACAGACGAATGTGAATCCTTTTTTACGCTCTCTAAACTGAATAACGCATTTATGTTTGATTTTACTATCAGTTTCTTATTTTCAAATCGCTTGACTAGGATATCCCAAGCAATGGTATAGTTATCGTTGGTAACTTTTAACGACGAGATTGAACTAGCAGCTTCTCCCTTAAGGGAAGAAATCAAATAGTAAAATTTCTGAACGTTGGTCAAATTAGCGTTGTTATGAATAAGCGACGTAAAGGAGTCATGAAATTGAACCCAATTCTCGAATTTCCCCGAAAATGAAGGCAAATCTAAGGGTGGTAATCTTAATCCAGCGAGCTCTCCTGAAGGGCCACTTTGCATAGAATTTTGACCTAGATTCGGTTTTATACCCGGACTGATCTTATTTTTTGATAAGAATTCCTCGACTGTGCTACTAATCTCGCTAAAATGAGTCATAAAAGAGTCGAACTCATTGAAAAGTAGTGTTGCCACGAGACGAGACGAGACGAGATTTACCCATTCTCGATCTCGATCTCGAAAATTCTCGAAAGATGATTCTCGATCTCGAACTCGAAAATTCTCGAACGTCGATTCTCGATCTCGATTTCGCGAATCTCGATTCTCGAATTTTTAAGTACCGAATTGAGGCAGTTGCGACTGCGTAACACCGCCTGCTCAGTGTATTAACGTTCTGGAATGCCCTTGATGATATAAAGTTCGGTGTTTCCCCTATACTTAGGTACGAGTATAAACAAATAATGTGACACGTATGCTAATGTATGTACACAGTTATTCGTTCACGTTTGCTGGTCTAACATCATGTGAATAAGTGTTTACAAGTTTATCAGTATTGTGAAGTTATTGGATATTTTACGGCTTTTAATAGTACTTTATGGAACTAGTCCTCAAAGCAAGGCTTTAGGGGACGAGTTGTAATGTTTCCGGACGAGGCGGAGCGAAGCGCAGCCGAGTCCGTAATATGAAGATGAGTCCTCTAAAGCCATTTGAGGACGTGTTGCATACAACGTTTTTTTGTATTAGCTCTCCAAACATTATAATATGAAGTTTCAATTACCATTAACGCAGCATTATATTAGGAGGCCGCGCGAAAATGTATTTTCGCTCCCCAAACTGGTTACTTTGGAAACTGTCTAGGATCCTCAAAATGGCCATTTAGAGGCCTTGTACTTAAAGTCGTCATGGCAACTAATGTTTGAGTCCGCTAAAATGTTGCCATGACGACTTTAAGTACAAGGCCTCTAAATGGCCATTTTGAGGATCCTAGACAGTTTCCAAAGTAACCAGTTTGGGGAGCGAATACAAAAAAATTTTGTAGTGTATATTTAAAAAATCGTTATTTCTCAGACTTATTAAAATGAACCGTGGTATAAAAAAATACTATAAAGTTCAACCAACCGCAAAAAATAGTGCTTTGGAAAGCCATACCAGTGTAAAGAAGATGATGATGATTCGTAAAAGATGTTGATTGTAAGATTAGTGAAGGTGCTGATACATCGGACAATTCATCAACAAGGGCTACAAAGAAAACCGAAACTCCTAAAATAAAAAAAACTAAGGGCCCAAGCAGAGTAAATGACAGTTCAAGTGTGGCAGGTTCGTCTCACGAGACTCTATTATTAAAATCAAGTGACTCCAGAGCGGTTGCGAATTTAAGAAGCATTTTGACATCCAGAAAATAACAGACACAGACAGGGACAAAAATAACAAAGTTGCAAGCTGTAGATTATGTCATTCAAAAATAAAAATGACACAATCTAATACAACTGGACAAGAATTCAGAAAATCGTTTCCTAATCAAGAAGTTTACAAACGAACTCTGACTGACTGACAAGCTAACATCTTTAAAGGTAGCTACAGGGTTATTATAAATCTTTCGGTATAATATTTCACGTAACACAAAGTGCAAGACAAACATTAATAATGATTTGATAACTCCAATAAATAAAAAATAATTTCTGCCTCATATAATAGCCAAGTACGATGTACCATCATTTGTGATAAGTACCTAGCGCTTGGAATTTTTAGGAAAATAAATAAAAATACAAAAATAGGTTATCAAAACGGCTATAAAATAAGAGAAAATAGGCATCAATTGGTAAACTTTAGGCAAAATTTAAAAAAACAGGCAAAATGAGAAACTACCTGACTATTAAAGTATAGTTAAATTTAGTTTAATTTTTAGAAATTTGATTTATTTTAAAATGACATTTTCGGGCGAAATAGTACATTGTGTATCTAGGACGAAAAGCGTAACATTCCCAGACGACTGTGAACACCACAACAGGCTCGACAGCGAGTCTGCTAGGGATTTGTTTTGTCTGAATACTTGGCAATCGTGCGAATTTATTAAACAATATTTAAACTAAGTAAAAATTCAAATATTGTATTTTGTATCGCTTGTGAAAGACATTTATTAGATATTAGATTTATAACATTTCTTATATTTTCCAAGTTTGATCTTATAAATAACCTTTGTAAAGATTTTGTAAAAAATTAGAATAAAGTACTACTTATAACTGTTCTACTTTGTTTTTATGTAGGTTTTAAGAATACTATTGAAAAACTGTCGAGATCGAGAAGTCGAGAATCTCGAGAAAAATTCGAGAAAAATTCGAGAATTTGGTTAATCTCGTCTCGAATATTCGAGATGGAAAAATGTCAATCTCGATCTCGAAATTTCGAGACGAGACGAGACGAGATCGAGAATTATCTCGTCTCGACGGCATCACTATTGAAAAGTTCATCAAAGTGTTCAGCGTCGGCCTCCATTAGGCCCTCCATTGACTTATTATACTCATCCAACAAATTTTGGAAACAACTAAACTCTTTTGACAAGTTGCCGACATCGTGAGCCTTCACGGGGCTGGACGAAGAAATTCTATGAAACAGAGTTTCGAAACGATCTACTTTGGCTTTTATGAATTTGCAACGAGTGGTTAAAGCGTGAGTTTCCGACATGACCGCTGATGTCGAACGAGTTTCCACCATGACTGACACAAGCAAAAAACAACACTAAACGAAGGTGTAATGGAAAAGGACTTACTTTTGATTTGAGAACGCAGTAACTTCTTGACGAACAGAAAACCAACCCGCTGCCGATCGCTGCCGCTTGACGTGGGACCTGGACTCGGTGTAAGCTCTCGATGGTTGAATTTCCTGGTGTTGGCGAAGCTTCTTGACGCTCTCCGACGAAATGATGTTGGAGCAATTGCATCCACCAGCTACTGGAAACTTGTACACTCGCGTTTTTTAGCTTCTTCCAAATCCGGCTCGAAGGACCAATGTTTTTTGTACGATTAACTTGATAAGAGGCGTCCACGAATGGGGCCCCCAATTAATCCACTGCGAATTCCGGTTCAATGGGATTGCCGGGAACTGCCACTTAATAACCCTAACTTGGGTTCAGTTAGTTGTTGGAGTGAAACAAGACTTAACAAACACTAGTATATTGATTAACAACGATTACAAACGTCACTGATGGACCGATGGTATTTTACAAAAGCTTCAACTGTTGTGACACGCTTGGATTGGCCACGCGAAAATAGCGAATTGCGCGTAACCGTAACACAAAACAACCTGGAAACGTCTTTACCAGGGAGTTAGACCGAAACGCAAACTAGCACAAAGCATAGCTGAACTTGCTTCCTCGAGGTTCTGAATCTAACTAACTCTGAATTTACAACGAGCCGAACTCGCCAATTCAAGGAGGGGCAAGCTCAAACACTATTGGCTGAGGCGATCCTGCGTAGCCAATCGGAGCGTCGCACGTTATTTAGGAAAAATGCTTATTCTAAGAAACCTTAATGCTAAGCTCTCTCAATGAGGCAATTGAACGAAATCCATAAACCCATGATTCCCAAATATGCTAAGTCAGCTTAAGTTCTAGTAGAAAATGTATCCATCCGCTTAAAAGCCATTAAGGGAAGCTTACAAATTCCTTTCCAATATTAACAGAGGCAAACAAATACGGCAAGATGCAAATTTGACTTTACCACGACCTTTGAATGAGATAGAACAGTTATGACTTGAATTACGTGATTAATTACAATCAAAAAGGTTTTGATGCACGCATCTGTGTGAATCAAACAATGTTATTGGATTTTTACATTCATTTATTTCTCTTGCCGAATAATGGAAATTTGCATATATCGTACAATTGTAAGAGTGAATACGTCTTGCGAGCATTTAATTAAAATTTACGTACATCCAACCCAGTTCCACGGTTTTATGTTTTTTGAAAGGTCGATTACAACAAATCCACTAATAAAGTGATCTAGTCTTGAAAATCCTCCACCGCCCATTGTTTATGTTAATAGCTGTTGTCGTTAATGTGTAAATGGTATTAACACATTGTTGAATAATACTGAAGAAATGATAGTCAGATAATGTAACTTTATTTGCACTTCTTAATCATACTGATCTATTCTACGGTCTCTACTTATTGTTCATCTTATTTTTCATTTATTATAATCGATATTATGAAGGTGGAAACTGCACTACTAAAACATATTGATGATCATTGTCTCTATGCGGAATCACAGATACCTACAAATTTGTAAAGAAACGAAAGAAGACTAGTGAAGATGTGGCGAATACAGAGTTCGATACAAACACACGAGTGCTCCTCCGAATTATGCTAAATCTACTATGGCGATGGAAGGCTTTTTCATGTTAATACAGAGGGTCTATTCTTAAGCCCCTATTGTTCATTACGCGCCGTTATGGTTGTTTTTGCTGAAATGGTAACTGTATTATGGCAATACATTCCTGATACCAGTCTTAATGTATCAAAAAGTATAAATTATTGAAGAAATGATACACAGTACGAGTATTGCTGAAGATATATAAAAATATCTCATTTAACCACAAGACACTGCCATGTGCAATATGTAAATGTTTTATAATACGTGGTTCAAGAATGAGGATGTTGATACTTTAAGTATTTGGAAATTGTAATACTAATACTGATCAGAAAACAACAACTATTTATTTAATATGATTACATACAAATAAATAAATGTAGGATGGTACACCATTGTATATATATTATATACATATAGCGCGCGACTAAACAAGTATTTATGCTAACATTAAAACGCGCCCTGGTATCAAGAGGGCTCAGTGAACGAAAATATGGTTATTACTGCAAACTTTGAGACGTGCTAGACGATGTGTAGACATGGAATGACAAATGTCGTAAACCGAATCAATCACACTGAATGGAATGGTTCAGTGCTTCCCTGTATGTCATCCTCAATTGTTTCGATTCGAACGGTAATTGCTTCTCGCTTTAGGCATTGTGTCCGGTTTTTAAGCCGCATAATTGTTTTATTACCGTCCTGAGGAAGCTGGACGTCTGCCAGCGAAAATGTTACGTCGCTATTATACCAGCGGTTAATGGAGTTTCTTCGTTCACTGAGCAGCCGTCGCTGTTATCCCAAAAGGGTTTGGGGGCTACTTGCAGTTTACTCTTGGGGCCCTCACAGCTCGAAGATAGCATTAGGTCGCTGAGATTTGAATTTTAAATTGCATGCTTTTACATTACAACTGCGGCTTCGTCACTCGCGACACTAATTATTCAGTCCGCTGATTTAGGCGTGACAGCTCATCGAATCAAGTTTTCACTTTTATGATTTTCTGCGCTGATTTATAAGCCTTTTGCGTGGTAATTTATGGACGCTGCACGTGGCTATGCGCCCAATACAAGTCTATTCTATAGCATATATTGTTTGTTATCCACGTAAACGCTTTCTTGGTTGAAATTGAAACTATCCACACTACTTTTTTAGTGTATCAATATGAGCATTATTAACAAAATCTACAAAAAAATGTGAATATAAATGTACTAAAAATAATCTAAATAAACACAAAATATTCTTTTTTGGCTAGCTCTAGATATATATACGATAATCAGAAGCGAGTTTTCTAGAAGTTAAATGAGCAAATGGCAACAATTTACCACAGAAGTGCTTTTTAAATTTTTCAGCACTTCAAGGTTGGAGAGAAAACAGCTCCCATGTTTCCTTTGGTAGGTAATAGCATTTCTGCGAGAGAGAACTATAAAAGCAAACAACTGGACTGTTATTGAACATATATAATACTAAACCCTGCAAAAAGTGTATTTGTGTGGGATTATTTAGCTTTTCATGTTTAAAAAGACTCTTTCCGACTTGTGCTAATGTAACACGAGTGCTCAATTCAAGAGTAGAATATTTTTGAAACCTTAACGGGTTGGCTTGAAACACCACATAGTTTTTAAAAATAAAACAAACTAAAGTCAAACCGTTTGGCTATCCTGAAGCAGCCATCAAATTAACGGCAAACGCACTGACCCGAACATCGGCAGAATTCCCATTTAATTAGTTTGCGTCGCTGCACAAAAACTTTGGTCGAAGTTATTGTTTACTCGACTTTGATAAAGGCATCCTAAACCAACTTTCTGCAGGTAGAAGCTCGAATAATACGGGAGTCTGTTCCGGAAAGTAGCAGCAACTTCCTAATTGACACGGCGCCTTCGCCTACATACACTAATAGACACTTCCAGATTACGATTTACCCACCTTTACGTTGTACGACACTCCTTCAAAAACTTCGCCGCGGGCTGGGAATCGAAATAAAGCAATAAGGCTCAAACAGCGTCGAGCAACGATAGTGCACTTAGAGAAGCGCATTTACAGCTCCCTGATTTACACTTTGTAGATACCAAGTCGTAAATTGTTGGATGAAATCTTTCAGGCGAACGTGGACAATCAACCCATGTTAGAAATACGAGGCTACTTCAATTAAATGTTGATGAATATGACGGGGAACGTTTAAAACTTCGATAATATTTATAATAGTATTCTACTCAGGTCGATATAAAATAATATAAAAATTAGTGTATGGCTTCAAAACGATGCAACAGCGTTTCTACAATAACGCCTTTATCTGCGATAAAACCTTATACTCAGCTCAGGAGAGGAAAAATACTGTTTTTATAAGGTTTCTCATTCTCCTATAAAAATACAAGCATTTTCCATATGCTGTAGCAAATGCCGGCCACTAAATCCTTTCATAACCGTCTAGTTTACGATAATTAAATAAGCGTCCCTCGTAAATTTATGTGCAGCTTTGCATATTCATTCAAGTAGTTACAGCACAAATGCTACAACTGCTCTTTCTGGCGGGAGATTGCTAAGTGCCAATTATGAAGGACTTATTAGGAAAGTTATAATCAGTAAACAGCGGATATGTTTTGCGTGGGTTTAGGTATTAAGAAGGAATTGTTGAGTTGCCAGCTGATGCTGTGCAAGTACCAAGAGCAATGAATCATTCAAGGAAAACAATTAGGTGCAATCGTAATTTTACTAAGACTGTTTTATTAATTTCCGTAAAAATAAACTACAAATATTTATTTGTATGGACAACAAATTAAAACTACCGAATCCATTAATATCCTTGATGCCGCCGTGAATGTATGGCAGCATCTGGTCAAGCAGCAATCTATAGTATTATACGTTCTAAGTTTTTAAAGCCGAAGCCGACTGAACATTAAAAACTACATCAAACTTATAAGTGCAGTTCGAAGCAATTTCCTGGCTTATACAACTTCCCAGCAATAAAACTGTCCGCATTGGTTTGGTAAGTCATATATTTAGTTTGTAGCAAAAAATAATGTTTTAAAATTATGTTAGGCCTAAGATATTCACCGCAGACCATGATAAAAAGGCATGGAAAAGACGTCGACATATGTGTGATGTGACTCTTATTATTTATTAGAAATAAATTCCCTTAAACTTTACGAATAAGGTCTTTCTAAAAGGAAATTGACACCAAACCATATGGAGAAAAGCGCCAACACTGGATGAAACCCCGAAACTAAAGTTGTATTTAAACTAGTAAAGGCGATCAACAGGAAATAAACTTCTTCGCACAAGAGAGTATAAAGAGCACATATAAGAGGATCAACGGAACTCACATATTTGAAATATTGACTGCGAAAAACTATTTCACAGCGAAATAGTTTTAACCTTCACGCGAAGATCAACCAGTAGTGAATGAAGAACAGAGCCAATTAAAATACTTAAACCTGAATAAATCCTCTGAAGCCGAAGATATTATAGCCAAAGTCATAAGGGCCATGGCAGAAAACCCACTCTGAGGGAAAAGCGAGTTTCAGCTCACTACACTTTAGGAATCAAAAATCTGTATGAGCAATGATGAGGCTATTATATGCGCAGATAAGTTATAACCAAAACCGTAGTAATCTACGAAAAGATAGTAGACAGGGATGCGTTCTCTCACTATAGTTTTTAATATCTAGATTCAATGCGTCTCGCCCTCGCTGATGGGCGAGAGAAATATCTGTAGGGATGCGACTAAGCAATTTTGCACTATGCAGTCGATACTATTTTGCTGTGCACACTTGTACAACTATGTGAATCGATAGCCAATCTAGAAAAAAAGCAAAAACTATGGGTTACACACGAAGAAGTTCGTTGTATCCCATTAATGGTCCCTCCAAAAATACTTCAATGACAGCTGTTATCACAATAAGAAGCAAAAAAGATAAGGTTTAGCTTAGTGAGAACTTGATCAGCTTGATCAGTATAGCAATATAGAAAGTTGGTTCATTAAAACAATGATACTTTAAGAAGCACACTATAAAACTAGCAAACTTCTCCATTTTACAGCAAAATTGTTCAACTACAAACTACCATTAACGCTATTACAATTTTTGATACGGCTCGGTTGTTCTAAATAGCGTTATGGTGCTTTTTCCATACCATTTTTCATGCATTGTAAAAGTCGATATCTTCACGTCTTATATGTCCAAAATTCTAAACTAATAAATAGCAGCAGTTAGTAAACTTTGAAATGAGCATTTGGCCTCCCTTGCCTGCGTTATTCTAATATTTACAACTTACATATATAGCCAGTTCGTGTTTGTATGCTTTTCAGCGTTAATTAGGTTTCATAATTGTAATCTAGCATAACAAAAAGTGCCCGATAAAAAAGGAAGCATAAATAAGAAATTGTGAAAGAAATATTTAAGAACAAAGGAGTTGCACGACTGAAAAATACAAATTACAAAGGAATAAGGCAAAAACAACAATCCAACAGGCGAAAAGACAGACACGGGAACCAATCCTGAAAAAATGCCCTATATATCAAGTATTAGACAAAGAGAAAAGAGAAAAATAATAACAAGTACTCTAGAAATAATAGATGAATTTAATACACATGAAATAATAGAAGAAGTAGTGCAACAAAATGATGAACCAGCAGCTAGAGCGGAGGAGGTCCACGACTAATTTGACAGAAGGATTGTTAAAGGCAATAAGATAACTGAAAAATTGAAAGGCGGGCAGTCCAGGATACTTTAGCCCGGACATGATCAAATCTAAGGGACAAGAGGGAGTTAACACACTGTTAAGAATTATACATTTTGACAGGAGAAGAAAAGAGGTATTGCAAAATGGCGACCATCCTCCCATTGTTTAAGAGTTGCGACAATTGAATATGCCGGAAAGGGACGTTTAGGCGCGCACCTTTAGGCGCGCATTATTAGGCGCGAGCTTTTAGGCGCGAAGCTTTTAGACGCGGACGCTATTAGGCGCCTGGACGTTTAGGAGCCGCAACTTTGGGCGTGGGGACAGTTAGGCGCCACATGAAAGAAATTCACATTATCTTGAATTTAAAATTTTTTGTTAGGTAATTATCGCAGTCATTAATGTTGAAGAAAAATTCAAACCTTCATAAACAATATATATTCAGCTTTTAACGAGCCTTCTTCAGTGTTTTCAGTGTTTAGTGTAAAATTGTACAAATTTACATATTGAATTTACATTTTATCGATTATGAACAAAAAGTTATTTACATTTTGTATATGGATAGTTTAACGTAGTGAAATTATATGGTGTGTATAATTCCACCACGTTAAACTACCCATATACAAAATGTAAATAACTCATTTTTCATAATCGATACAATGTAAATTAAATATGTAAATTTGTAAAACTTTAACACTGAAGAAGGCTCGTAAAAAGCGCCAAATACATATTGTTTATGAAGGTTTGAATTTTTCTTCAACATTAATTACTGCAATAATTACCTAACAATAAGTTTTAAAATCAAGAATAATGTGAATTTCTTTCATGTAGCGCCCAAGTGTCCCCGCGCCTAAAGTTGCGGCGCCTAAAAATGCGCGCCTAAAGATGTGCGCCTAAAGAATCGCGCCTAAACGTCCTAGACCGGCGAAAACTATAGGGTTATATCCCTTCTGAGTGTAGTTAGTATGAAAGGATACTGGACAGAAGAGTAAGAAAAGATCTAAAAAGTAGAATGGACGAGACACAGCACGGATTTAGACCATTGGGAAGCACCAGTGACTTAGTATTCACTTTAAGGCAGTTAATGAAAGAAATGTTGAAATATAATAAAAAAATGCATCTATGCTTTCGAGATTTAATGAAAACATTTGATACAGTGCCCAGGAAAGTAAAATGGGAAGTGCTAGAAAAGAGAGCGGTAGGCCAGGGTCTGACAACCGCAATAAAGAGTGTGAATAGGCACTGAATTGTCTTAGGGCAAGTAACTATGAGTCGAAGGATTTGAATCTAGGTAGGGAGTAAGACAAGGGGGAACACGAAGTCCCGTTATATTCATTGTTGTTATGGATGACATTATTACCCATATGGCCTTCGTGGATGAAATAGTATTACTAGCGAAGAATCAAGAAGATCTTTAGTTTAATCTGAATATTTGCAATTAAGCCTTAAAGAAAGAAAACATACAAATAAGTGCGATAAAAACTAGTGCTAGCTAGTGCACCGGAAGTACAACGACTGAAACTGGAAAATAAGCAGATAGAGCAAGTAGAGAGCTTTACGGTACGATCCTGTTTTAGTGTGCATTCGAGCAACATGGGGAACTTAGAGCAGTCGCGAGCGGGCTGAGCCCTAAGTCGCACGTCCGTACGCGACTCGCACTGAACATCGCCTGTGGCGAGTTAAATAAAGTTTACTACGTGTTTGTGTGTAGCACTTCAGGTGAAGTGCAAAGTAACCGTGTACTGAATAAGTACGCCATTGCGACACCTTTAATGGGGTTTTCGAGACATTCCCATTGTTTCGTAACGTCAGCCGCTAGGGACTTCCCCGCAGCATTCGTAGAAAATTTCCGCGCATGGTACCGTTCAAGGTGGGTGACCAATCCATTCCGAGGGCTACACTATAATTCTCAGGCCTCGAACATAACGCTACCAAGAAACTTCGAATAATTCGGTAATTCTTGCAAATTTTAATAGTAAACAACTAACAGCATTCAATTTTCACCTTGCAATAACTCGATAAACCATTAAATTTTCCCTGAAAAGCGGTACAAGTCAACGATGGTATTCTTTCTGGAAATCTTGTTGTACATTTCAATCGATTGCTAAATGGATTATTGACATGTAGTCATATAAAAGGGCTTACCATATATTAAATTCCTAACTTTCCGTATACGATCGTCACACACCATTCCATTAAAAGAAGAATAGTCGCCCTCACCTGAAAAAAAAAGATATTAGTGACAGGCAAATATAAAGCTAATATAAGAAATAAGAACTATGTATTTGTAGTGTATAAGGGTTTTTAACAAACACACCAAGAACTTCAAAAGAATAATGCATTCATGCAATACATCCTTACATACATACATTCGACTGGTTTCTATACTAGGCTAAAAGCTTTATTAGGCCATTTGTGAAATTGTCGCTTGTTATCACGCTACAAATGTAGCAACAGATGCGTGTAATCCCCTGGATAGGGGATCTACGTACTCCCTGCTTCAGAGGATTCGATTGTCACACAATGCAATATTTTGATCACCCTAGATTTAAAAAGATCCGAGTTTGGAAACTCCAGAGCGAATTTCGCTAGGATGCTAAAATTTATTCCTGACATTTCTATTTATTCACATTTCTATATTTTACCAAACCAAATGTTAGGCATTATAATAGTTATAGTATATAATTACTACATTTTTTGTTAATAACTAGTATTTGCTCTTCTTATTGGGTGTAATTACTATTATCTAACAATATCGAGCCGATCCAATTCCAAAGCCTTTCAAAACTTGTTTTACGGCCGCGGTATTGCACCAATTTCCCAGTTATTTCCAACCTCCATCATCAAATTGCTGTTCCAGATTTCAAATCAATTTTATGGCCAATTTAATCTAGATCAGTTAAGTTCGAAACGGCAGCAGTTCGGCCCTAAAGTCGAATTAATCTATCTAATGCGGCCAAGAATTTTGTAGACTGCAGGCGAGCGTCTGGAATAGTCACCGTCAGTTCAGGGCAACAAGATGATCGATCTGGATTACAGTCGTGCATAATCTGCGATTAAATCATATAAACACAGCCCGTATGCATCAGAAACTCTGTCGAACGGAATGAACGTTTTTCAGGAACGCATAAATAAGCATCGACGGGTAGCCAGGTCCGGATTTAAAATGACTAAAAACTGGTTCAACTTAATCCTGAACGCTTTAGCATCAGCACTATATGGAATAGCATTCTAACCTAGTATTTTATGACTAGCTTTAACTTAATATTGTTAGATATTGATGATGGTGATGACGAACTATGTGTGTTCAAAATATAAATAACATTAGACACTCCTACAGAAGTAACAATTATTACACTTTTCCAAAGAAAACGAAATTGAAATTTATTTTTACCTTTCTAATAGATAACTGAACTTAATCTACAAATTTCGACTTTGAATCCAAAGGCAGCTATTACAAGTACATCCCAAGTTGCTCTGTAATAAACAGACAGTAGCAATCCTTTCTAGCGTAGCCAACACATGACAACAGCAGGGTATTACAAAAAATCTCAGTTCTAAATATAAGTACATATGTATATGTTTTTGCTCTGTATTATTCAATGAAAAGTTGGATTGGCGATTGGTTTGCTCTATTTTGTAGCGTTATCGACAGGACAATAGTGTCTACTGACCTGTTTATTGCAGATCGGCTTAGCATATCTCTTCAAACTGTAAATAAGTAAAATATGCTTGTAAATTGAAGAATCTACAAAGCAATTATATGTCTCTTTCCTATTTAAAACTTGCGCTATTTCTCTGCTTTTTCTGTAGCTGCACAAAGAAGAGGTAGCGTTGAATATAACACCTAGAACCCCCAGTTTCGGGTTTTAGATAACCATTTTGTATAACGTTTTTTCAAAATTATGGACTTGAATCGCAGCCAGTAGCAAGTAAACCACAAAACAGAATAGCGTAAATGAAATAAAAGGGGCAACTGCAGTAAACGTAATTAATTAACATGTATCAACCAGATTGGTAGATTAACATTATTTGTTTTCGCATGAGATATTTTTCACAGGATACGCTTCGCATTAATTTTTGCATTTATCGCTGCGACAGCAAAGTAACTGATTCTACAATAATGCGAGCGAATTATATTTTATTGGAAACCGTAGAATATTCATCGTTTTCGAGGTGCATACATTTTACAGGGAAATAGGGCTCTTGAGATAAAAGTTACGATTTTAGAATAGTTACATTTAATTATTTTCTTGGCAGTGAAGGGTGCAGTTATATTCAGAGGTATACATCCACATATTTATAAAACATATCTTTAAATGCTTTGTCTTCCCAAAAGGAACTCTAATAAACTATAAAGATGATAGTATACTTTTACATGACAATAAATAAAATACCACAGTTTTGGAAGAGACGAAGAAATAACAAATATGCGTTCCCCCCATTTCTCTTCGCCGGCATCCACAATTTTTTTTTTAAGATTTGGCAAATTTATGTCTTAAGTGGGTAGGTAATATAAGGGACATTTAAATTTACCAAACCACCGAATCCCACATCTTTTCCTCTTTGGCCTTTATAGGGGGGAGTTGTGGCCTCAAGTCATTTCCTGTCTATCCCTATACGTAATCGGTCTCCTGCCTTCTGTTCTCGCCTCCTGTATCAGTTGTAGTAGTGGATTGTTTGTAATTTTTTGCTTGTCACAGCCATTTCCGCTAAGAAATTTCAATTTTGTGTATCAATGATTTTGCATTTGAGCGATAAGCGTTCGCTTCAGGCTGTGTACTGAAGATTTCGCGCAAAGAAATTTCATCGTAAAGGAACGCGCTCCATACACAAATAAATACGTAGGCGAATCACAGAGCCGGGTTTCTATGTACGAAATCGCGACGGCGGTTTTCGATACAGTATAACATTCGCGTATGAAAGACAGTTATTTTAACATATTTTTAATGTTGTTTAAATGTGAATGTATTCCAGATGCAGTTCTTCTACTAGTATTTGACTTGTAAATGCGTGTACCCACGAGCTTATATCATAAAGTATTGTGTTAAGAAATGGCAATTTTTCTAGAGCTTAATCCTGATTTTCTTTATGGCTTTATGTGTGTTTATTTGAAAGGTCAATTTATCTGCGTACATTTTGTGAACAAATTGGATTTCTTGTGAATATTGTTGAAGTTGATTCTTCACTTTTAATTATGTCATCCATTACAAAACAGACAAGAGGTGTTACAAAAGGTTTTTAATAATTTCCGTTCAGTCCTCCACTCCCTCCACGTTCTAATATATGTTCTCTTGAATGCAGTTCATTAATGTATCTCGGTACCTTATCGACTGCTGACTTGAAATCTAGGAAAGCCAAACATAGTTTTTACTCTTATCTGCGTGTTGTGAAAATATGCTCTTGCGTTTGTCTTTCCCCAGTCTTTGAGTAAACTTTTAAAGTTACGGGTGTCACACATCTTGCTTTCCAAATGTAATGATTATACCGTGTGTCCACAGGAGTACGCACCATAGAGATAAGATAATGCTAATAGAATATAAATATCAACCAGTGCTATGACCACCGTCCCTTTTCTTGTACCATTTATAACAATATTGTTTCATACAGTGGCGAGTCAGAAGCCAGAAAACAACGTTTAGCGTGCCGGCGATTCCAGCGTTAGCCGATCTTTCTATTCTATTTGGTTATCCCTATGGTGCGTATTCCTGTGGACACACGGTATATATGTACATACATCTTCAATATTTTTGAAGGTAGATAAATTATGATACGAAATATATTAATCACTAACATACCCTTCAAAATGAAATATAAGAAGATTTTTGGGGGTAAACGTTTTAGAATTAAGTAAAGCTTTACTGTAAAATCTATTCATCTTTGGAAGTGATCATAAAAACGATTACTAAAAGTGTTTAAGTGTTTCCCAGAACCCAGAATGTCTTTAATCCGATCCTGCGCGCACCTGCGGATTTTTTCCAGGCGATTATCTGCCACAGACATCGTTTTTCTGTTTTCTTTCGTCCTGTCGCAGTCTGCTAAAACAACATTCGCCACGTGTTTGCAGGTTTACTATAGCAAATTATCTGATGAACGCAGTGCGCTCTTCGCATCCGGTGTTTTATGAAGCGTTTACTGTAACTGTTGATAATTGCTGCATGTAAATAACAGCATTTAGCGAGTGGGCCTGCTAATCCTGAAAACGCTAATTGACATCAGCTTGCGAAACATGCATTAATAATTTAGATACGTATCGCGGCATAATTAAAAATGTGATGGCTTAACTATTATGTCATTTTCATGCAACGTTAACCGGGAGGAATGAACAATCTGAGTGCGTTCAACCAAAGTTGCAGCCTATACGACGTTATCGACTTGTGCTTGTCGGTACTTACTTCAAGTCTGCAGGTTAGTTCTATTTGAGAAACAAAATCGGGAAATAAAAATAGTAGACTTTAATTACTTATTAAAACGTCGTACACTTGTTTGCTTTTATAATGTCTGAAAGAAGGCTGGCTCTTTGAATGATAAACTACAGAAAATATATGCAAGAAGGGGTTACTAATAATTAATAAATCATCTGATGTTTTTATCAGAATAACAGAATGTTACAAATATTTTTTATTGATTAGACTAATGAATTTCCAAATAATATAAACGTTGAGAGAACACAAACGAGAAAATGTTGGTACAGCATCGGCACCGATCGAGCTCGTCCTTTATAACGCAGCCATAAGCAAGTACCATAGATGCCCGTTGTGGGCGAGCCATCAAGCGTCTGTCTAGGAATCGGATTCCGCCTGGAAGTGCGGGTTCGAATCCCCCGGCTGAATTGTTTTATTTCTTTGCAAACTGATGTAAATCCGCATTACTAAGTGTTTAATTTACTGTTTCAGTATTATTATCAATGCTAAGATATTTTTACCTATTTTGTATATCATTTTGAACACTTTTAAGGGTGCGCTTTCTATATTTAAAAATCAATTATAAAACTACAGAGATTATTTTAATTGCAGTAAGTCCATCTATATGGTGGGCACAAAAACGAGTAATTAAATAAAAGCTCGACACTCAAATTTGGTAGTTCTACTTAAAAAATATTTTGATATGATGTGTTTTGTATCATCTTAAAAAAATATTTTCTCGTTGTCAACAGAAGCAGTTACATCCATAGTATTAATTTTTTTTTGAGACAAAATACCAAACAAAATATGAAAGTAGTTTGGAAAGAATTTTTCAATAGCAAACTTTCGAAGGCAATGTGTAATCGGCTAATCTCGAATCATCAAGAATGATGCTCTAGAAAAAAATAAGAAATTGATTTTATCAATCCAAAAAATGTTGATAATGAAATACTAACATTCATAAACCGCGTGAAGTATTATCCCAAGGTACAAATAAATTCGTCTTATATATTTGTAGAAATTTAATTATTTATGCAGACATTTGAAAGCTCACTGCAATCCTTAACTGTATCTACTTAATATTATGTGGTCCTAAGCCTAAGACAAGTTGTGAAAATGTATAACAAGTAATCTGGTTATTCCCAGTAGCTAGCTGCATACCTGCCTTGACGTGCTAAAATGAAAATATCTGTTTTACGTGCTAAAAAGCGTTTACTCTACAGTGAAAAGTATTTTTTTTATCGGCAGTGAAGAACGTCGAAATCGCTATTAAAATACGATAAATGGACAGTCAAGTAATTAATTGTTTTACGACTCGATTTAAAAAAAACATAGTGTACCCCTCGGCACTGAAGTTCCTTTTTATTACTCATGTGGTTTGACTCGACCGTACGGGTATCTGTAACTAAATCCACATTGGTTATAATAAGTAAAACTTCAGTGCCTTGCTATATAAATTACTATTATTACACATCAAGGGAAAATTCCGTTGATACTGTAACTGATTGCGTAAACGTGATGTAATCTTCACCTTTCTTTAACCTCTCAAACGCACTGCATAGGTGATTATGCTTCTGAATGTGACAATGACACTCAACACTGAGATGCCCCAGAAGATGCTTACAAAGGGTACATCAAGCTGTATCCCGACTTGTCGCAATTATAAATTATGACCAATGATATTCGCTTTTCTAGAAGATTCAATTTTTTCCTTTATGAACCCATAACTGACATAGGTGTCACATATTATGAAAATATGTTACTCTACTGATTTATTTCTACATAATATTCTACAAATTTACAAAGTGAGAAAATCTACAAATATTTACTGAATATTAGAATATAAATGTGAATTTTACCTAAACATGGCGCTCCCACGTATGATTATATTCTTGGAAATAATATTACTTTCAAAAAATATTGCCGTAAGATCCCGCTGGCGAATAATCATTGCTGGACGATTACAATAAATTTATCTAAAAGCCAAAAAAAAACTGACATTCAGAGAACAACAAAGAAGAAATGTTGGAACATCAGTAGAAATTTAGTAACAAAGAATGCATGATGATATAATCAACTTAGGCTCTCAATTATTTTAAAGTGAAACTTTATTGTATATCTCCATGCGAATAGGAGATAATAACAGAACACCCTATATTCTAGCAAATGTTCATTTTTCGGAAGTATTACTAAAACTATGTCTATCATTTAAATATTCCCAAGGTGATTTTCGATATAGGTATAGCAGTAATTTAAAATGCAACACTGTCTTTATCGAAACATTATTCTGGCACTTCTGCATATAGAGCGTTTGAATAAAAACAAAACATATAAGTTGGCCACACACAACGATATGATGAAAAATAATTACTTTCTAAGGTAATGTACTGTTTTGATGTATTTTGATAAATTTTAAAAGACGCAATTATACCCGATATAAAATTCATGATAATTTGTGTAACTCAAACTAATATGAATATTGAAACGTATACGTTCTATTAAAATACATATTCGATTGAAACGAGAGCAGTTTAATTACTAATTACTATTACATTTCCTCGGCTCTTAATTGCAATTGTACGTGATATGCATAAACAATAACGTGAAATTAAGCACTAATAAATCAATCCTGCATTGAAATTACAAAAACGTCCACTTTCATTATTGTTTTTAAAAATTATATAAGAACTAAGAGCCAGGAAGCAATGCATCAAAATTATGCAAATTTTTGTTAATGCTTCCTAAAGCCATTAATTAAGTGCTATAGCGTGATCTGTACTTATTAATCATTAACAATTATAAAGATATAATTGCTAATAAATTTGTTATGAGTAATAACGTTTAATTGCTACACAGTACGACACGTATAACTGTATTCGTTAATTAAATGGCGCCTTATTAAGCAATGCAAAACCAATACGGACAAAAACAGAAAACCAAGACTCTGACGAGGTAGTGGAGAAGAACTCCGAGATCACAGTCTGCAGATACACTAATTATATATGTTATCTAAGAATCTTCTCTATTTAATTATATGGTTTTATGGGAAATGGCCATAAAACGTATTTTATTAGCTCTGAGGTATTTGTAAAAAAGAAATAAAAGTAGAAATATTTTCATGTGAGCCTCCTACATTTGTTTTAATTAATTACTATGCTTCAATGCTGCTTTAAGACGTCTTTTTTCTTTAACTATAGTGGATCTTTGTCTATAAGAGTTAGAATTTTCATTTTTTCACTTTATGCACAATCTCATTAAGATTAATAATAACCTGCCACTTGATTAAGTTGTCCAAATAAAGCTTAAGCTTAAGAGCGAAATTTACAAGTTCAAACTGCTTGTGATTGGCAAAATCCGTCTACTTTTTATCTCCGTCGGTGCCCTTCACTCTCGCTAATGGCACGTTATTCGGCTATGTGGCAAATTAATTCATTTAACCGCAAAGTATCTTCGAAAACCGCAGAACAAATCTTTTTCTTGCGGCCGACGAGGCGAGCGTTTTGTAAGAGCTGCCAGATGCTAGGATTAGGTCGGAATTAATTCGATTTCGTCAGGAATTTAGCCCATTAGCTCTTGCTTGAGCCGATTTCGAGCGTGCGTTGTGTAAATGAGACGGTTTTTTGGGAGAAATAATAAGTTCGCTGCCAAGTCTAAAAATATCCCTGAAAAATTACTTCCTGTGGCCTTAGGCCCGACGGGCTTTTGACCGATTTTCAGCTGCGTATTGATTGGGTGCTTTACGGGTCAACGTTTTACTCGAGCAAAAGGACGCGCCAATCAAGCTGTTATTAAATAATGTTCAGATTGTTTTGTTTCAGTTTTTATCAAATCTATGTTTTTATGAATAAATCCAGTAAAAGAGTAAAATAAAAATTGAGTTTACTTCACTACCGAAGCAAATCGTCTCAATAGAATCTAATCCTAGATTAGGTAGAAGAAATACTGTTGAAATCTCGAATTAGAATTTAAAAAATATGTACTTAGTCGTGCCATAAGTTCTATGCTAAAAACAAAACTCCCTTGCGACATTTACATACATGAATATATCGAAGGAACTTCTTTATCGAGCCATCCATCGAGCCGATATAACGGGGTGTCCTCTTTTGACGATAGATCAAGAAGTATGTAGTTGGTCTTCTGTTACAAGAACACTAGGTCAAAGATTATATATAATCTTTGACTAGGTGCTATCACAGCTATGGCGGAGAGAATTAGCAGAAATCCCCTCCGCGAACAGAAAATGGGTAAATGAAAATCTCCATAAATATAAAATGGGGAAATGAAAATCCGACCAAAAACCATGTCCCACATTATAAAGCAAGATTTTAAGACTTGGAGTTGATCGTTAAACGGTTAAACCACCGGTTAGCATCTTGCAGAGGTCTTACGAAAACAACTTCGCTGTGGAAGAAAATGTCAGATCCAAATCCAAATCGTATATTTTCTCAATTATTCATCTCTCCTAAATTTGACGAGCCGCTTGGTAAGCAATTCTAAGTTATAGGTGAACGACATACGGTCAATAACTTACCTACCTCAATTGATTAACTACATTGGTGACCAGAAGTAAACGCTGTATCAGTACCTATGCAGTTTTTGTTGGTTTGCAAGTCAAAGAAATGTTTTTGCCATTAAATTAATATGTTATTCCATAGGCGGGTATGCATTTTTAGAGTAAAATTGTTTGAATTTTAACTCAGCTTTGAGGGCATTTTCGAAAAAATGATAAATAGAGAAGTGGTTCGGTTTAGCGAGTTCTATTACGGGTTAAAATATTTGCACTAATTTCCATAACACCCTGTATACTACACGTAAAAATAAGCACCGGATAATATTATTACACAGTTACTAAAATCTTATCTGGTCTCGCTGATTGAACATTTTCCTGAAAGGTAAAAGCAGATGGTCACTTACGTCATGAAAGCATTCAATCTATAAAATGCGGAAATATTTTTGCAATAATATGATGAAGAATATTATTATAGCAGATCACTAAAATTATATACAGTTCATACGTGGAAAAACGTTTTAGTCCTCACGGATGCCTAAAAATATTACCTATATATTGTTGGTATTTCGGACATATCTTCGTTGTCGTCGGCGTTTTTATTACATCTCCATTGCAGGTTTAATAACTAAGATCTCATGGTTGCCAAAGGCGGTTTGGGGAATTGCAGTGTAAGAGTTAGTGGCGTTCGAACCAAATGCCCTACTTTTGAGACACCTCGATAACATAGATGCATCAAAATATTAATATTTGTATGCATAAATACCGTCGAATTTAGTATACATTCAGCGTTACGCAAAATTAGAAGAAAGAATATATACAAGGTGATTCAAAAATAGCGCATTTCCTCTGGAGGAGTTGCTAGGGAACACTAGCAGAGTACGGAAAAAATCGCAGAAAAAATAAAATCCTCTTCTAGGTTCAGATATAAAAAAATTGAATCTTATATTTGACAACATCTCATCTAAGTATGTTACTAAATAATGTAAAGAAGCAGCGCAGCGCAGTTGGGAAAGCGCTAGGCTTGCATTAAGCATGCCCTCGGTTCGCATCCCCGGGGCGGTCGGAATTTTTCCACAATCTTGGCGATTAGAATCAGGCTCACAGTTGGGCACCAAATTAACTGTGCTCTACTCAGAACCACAGACCTAAGAGACAGAGTAACAAGGTCAACACACCACAAAGACACACAACACACACAATGGTTGCTGCGAAATCACAAAAGGCGCGCTCCAACTATGTAACCCGAATCCGGGGCAAGCTGAGCATTGTACCGCCAGATGCTAGCGTACGAAGCGTACATTGTTTATCCGGCTAAGCAAATTGGATAAGCTTTGTAATCAGGTTTTAGATAGGTAATTAAGTAGGTATGTTCTGTTTGTAAACTATTAAAGAAGTTGATAGATCAGTAAAGCAATAAACAATTTGAATAAATTGGTAATAAAGACATGGAGGAAAATCAAGATAAATTCATAAGCAAAATTGTTTAAAAAATTTGTTTAAAATTTTCGACCATTCACTAGCAAACAAGTTTGTGCTCGCCTTAATATGTCCACTTGAACCCTAATTAATAGTTTGAGCGGCACCTTGAATACGAAGAATGAGGTCTTGGACGTATCGACCGGAGTTCGATAAACGCTTGCTTTAACGTGTCCCCAAAAGAAAAAATCTAGCGGCGTCTAATCAGGGGATCTCGGTGGCCACCCAACGGCCAACAGGGCAATATCGTCCAATTCATTGTTGATTAAATTCTCCATCCAACCACTCTCTAACTGGAACAGCAAAATGAGCTGGTGCTCCATCCATTTGCAACCACATGTTTCCGACAGTGGCGTAACTTGGTACCCGCAGACCCGCGGCCGCGGGGGGGAGACTGAACCTGAAGGGACCCAAAGGACCCCTAATTTTCTTTTTCTTTCATTCAATAAACGCAAGGAGAAAAAATCTTCTTATTTTATTTTTATCATAATGGGATGTCCACGCAAAAGGCAAAATTAGTTTTGAATTGCCGGCGTTTAAATTCATGCTGACATGGATTGTTTTATAATATCGAGTATAGAGTAATGAAAGTGGCCAATTTCCTGCAGTCGTAAGGCTGATTTGAGTTGACTTACTACCACCCCTATTGTAAGAATTCTATAATACAACATGATCATTAAATGTTGGATTTATGGATTGTTTTGACGTCTATTCGTCGTCTCATTCTGTTAGTAGCAGAGTTGTCAATTGTACTGTAATTACCTTATCCGTAATCCGTAAGGTAATTTATGAACTACGGGTATAGAGTAATGAAAGTGGCCAATTTCCTGCAGTCGTAAGGCTGATTTGAGTTGACTTACTACCACCCCTATTGTAAGAATTGTATAATACAACAACATGATCATTAAATGTTGGATTTATGGATTGTTTTGACGTCTATCCGTCGCCTCATTCTGTTAGTAGCAGAGTTGTCAACTGTACTGTAATTACCTTATCCGTAATCCGTAAAGTAATAAATGAACTACAATCCCGTAGAGGCCCGAAAAAATGCTACGGTTGACAATGTCGATTACTGTTTACATTTGTGCATTTTAACTTGGTGAATAGCAAAGTCTTGCTTTTTTTATACGATGGTCTTCCAGAACCCAAACTCTCACCGCAATTAAATTTCTTTTTAAATATATTACTGCTGCTGTTAATAAAATAATATTAACATAAAAAGGAAGAATGCGTTGAGGAGAGAAGAATCCTAATCAGCGTCGATAATTTTGAAGTTGTGATTCTTTGTGTTTTTGTGAATAAAATAATGCTGCAGGATCCAGACACGGATTTGATGAAAGCTACAACTTATATTAGAAAACCTCTAGAATATTTTAAAGAAATATCGAAGTGACTACCTTAGTGTTGAATTAGAAGCAACTAATTTAGCCAACCACTGGAACATAAACCCTACATTAAAAAATAAACGCAGACCGAAAATTAAAAGACATTTTGACGAACTTTTGGAAGATCAAAGATTATCGGATTCTAATAAGTATTTTAAAGTCAACATTATTTATAAAGCTTTAGATATCACAATAACTCAGTTAAAGCAGAGATTTGAATTTATGTTTCAAACGGCAAACCTTTTTAGTTTTTTTATGCAGCACTAGCACTGTTATTATTTTTAACATTACCTGTTTCGGTCACTTCAGCTGAAAGATGCTTCTCTAAATTAAAAATTATCAGAGACAGTATGCACCAGGAAACATTGGAACACATTTCTTTATTGTTCATTCAATCGGAGGTAGCTGATAAAACGGAATTGCAAGAGTTATTACAGATTTTGCAAACATTAAGACCAGGCGTAAACACATTGCTTGTCTTTGCCACTTTATTTTATTAAGGACCTATAAGGGACCCGCAGCAAATTTTCGCGCGGGGGAGATCTGAAGTTACGCCACTGGTTTTCGATAGCCGTAAGTGGCAAATTATCTAAAAGTTCTTGCGGCTCAGTTTGCCAGAAATTTAAAAAATTGCCACCGTTGAGTCGAGGAGGTAAAATGACTGATCCCAGTAGGTGGTTACCAAGTATTCCCACCCACACATTCACGTTGAACCTTTGCTGATGGTGGTTTACAACTGCTGCATGAGGGTATTCAAATGCATATATAGGGAGAATTGCGAGAATTAAAGAAACCATCCCTACTAAAATTTGCCTCATCCGTCCATAAAATGCGAGCAATAAAATGTGGGTAATTTTCATTTTGTGCCGACAACCAATTACAAAAATTCCACATTAAATGAAAGTCTTCGGGTAAGAGCGCCTGAACTTTTGTGTAGTGATAGGGGTGTAATCTTTCGTCAGCAATTACTCGATGTACGAAACTTTGCGACAACCAAAGTTATTGTGCAATGCTTCTTGTACTTCTGGTAGGAGTGATAGGATCTTCTGTTACAGCGTTTAAAACAGCTTCTTCCATGTTTGGATTTCGCACATTTCATGGTCGGCCTCGATCTGCATTTGGTAATAAAGCCGATTGCTCCTTTGCAGAAGACGGTTTATTACGTTTGGGTCCGGATGTCTTCTGTTCGGAAATCTTTCTGCATAAACACGAACAGCCTCAGCGACATTGGACATTATTGTGGCACTCCCCAACAACCAGGATCATATCTACATATTCGTTATTAGAATACATTTTTGATATGTCAAGTAACTGGCTTTCAAAAATGTAACTGACAAATATAAACCTACTTAAATGAAATACAAGAGAAGTAGCTAGCTCGAGCATCGGTGCCAGTTCCATTTAAAAATTATATGCATCAAAAATTGTTATTTTCATAACAAGTGTCGAAAGTAGCAAATATCGTGCTAGTGTTTTGATTAGATTAACGAAGGTGTAGCGTAGCAAAGCCCGAGTGGATCTAAAACACGAGAAATTTACATATACTTTACTTTGAAATCTTTGAATGCCCCTACAAAATAACTGAATTCATAGTATGACATTATTGACATTTCATCATATAATAAAAACTAAAAATATTCTTGTTTGTTAAAAAAATAAGAACTAAGCAAGAGAAGTGTACATGGCATAGGGAATATTCGGTACCGCAGACACCAAATGCAATAATCACAAAAAGTTCCTTTAATAATATTCATAATGAAACTGTAATAAATAGAACAATCAGTTCATCACTGAATTCTGCAATGCAAATTACAGACTTGACTCAAGTCGACTACAGGTCTGCCCAAGTCACCACTTTACAAATTCCCAGCCAAAATGCTCTCTCTCCATTATGTTAAAAAATTCACTGAAATGCGAGTCGCTCGCATCTGAAAGTTACTTAACCAGCAGTACCAAGAAAATGCGTAATTTCCTCCAGGAAATGCTGCACGGTTCAAAGCACTCCAGGTCGGCGCGGAAGAAACAAACATTGAATTTTTAAATTCATTTGTCATCTTAATGCTGAGAGATTACCTTAACCACTCCATTTTTCATAGCTAACGAGCAATCCTGGAAAACGGCATTCCCCCACCTTGGCACTTCAATGTACCATTTAGCCTGTCGTGTAAAAAACAAACGCTTAGCAACGCCGTCTACCTGCATAATATATCTATGAATTTTTACGTGACCACGACGTCCGAGTAAATCACGCTGAATGCTGATGAAGGTAAGATGGTGAGATACAGTGTGAAGAAACCGAGAGATACTGAGAACGGGCGAGTTGTTTATATCCCATTCTTGATTAACCTTTCTCTAAATTCATAAATAGCTCGCGAGTATTAGTTATGATTGCGTCGTGACGTTTCTGCTTGTGCATATCTGTTTTGCAACGAAATGGAATGCGACACCGAGAAGTAAGTGGCAATGTTACAAAGCGCTGGATGCAGTTTTTGACGTATCAATGCTACTGTGCGCCGTAATCTATTGAACAATCGGCCTTTCCCAGCATCGAATTTCAAATTTCTCTCGTTACTTCACGACGCTCCGACCACTTCCCACTTCCCATGGATTATTTATGATACGGCTCTGGCTTGTCTAGCTGTAATGATACGTCAAGTAATTTGATACGGAGACAGCTCGTTGATTTTAATAACAAATTTCGCCATGACATATTGCTCAAATAAAATTAGAGAGCCCCAGGTCTATAAAGCGGCCGAGGGAGCAAGATGATGGAAGTAATTTACTGGTTCTGGATGGTGCCGAGCTAATGGAGCAAGTCCATATACCAAACCCGCTTATTCCTATTGCTGCAATAAAATCAGCAATGCATTTTTTAAGTGCGCTTACCTGTACCTCGCGTAATGTAGCTACTATCGGAACATAAAAATCAGAATCCTGTATGTACTTCTTAATTTTATAGCTCGTTAATAAACGTTTATTTGAAAATTGTCATAAAACAGGCTTTCACTTGAATCAAACTGACATATCATCTTGGTCACTCTAATTTTTTAATAGAATTTACTTTATAATTAAATCTTAAATTTAATAAATATATATGTAGACATATATGTTTCCACTATCGTGCATTTCAGATTCAACTCACAGTAGCAATCGAGATGAACAGGAAAAGGATTTAGAAGCAAACTAGGGTATAGCATAGACGAATAAACTATGTTATACACAATTTGAGAACGATAAAGCTAGAAAACTGCAAATCCCATGGAAACTAGAAGATGACACAACATATACTAAAGTATAGAAGAATAGCTAGCCTTCTTATGCGACAGATTTCAATATAAAATGCACCAATAAAAGTGAAAAAACATCGTGTAACAGCTTTACAGCCTAATTAACGGGTGTCAAAATTAAAACGTTACGCGATGCCCAGTTAAATGTCGAACGTCATAAACTTTTTTGATGTGCGTCCCGATCCGGGACATCACAGCAGGTACTTGCACGTTGCACAACCCTTCCAAAGGTCACCACCGCAAGAACCTGAAGAATTGGGCATCTGCGAGCTGCAGGAGATCCGCCTCCAAAGCTGGCAGCTTGTTTAACAAAATAGGTAGTGCAAAATCCAGGGCATTCCGCAAACCAGAGGCGAGTAATAAAGAAATGACGTAACACTTGGGTGAGGAGACGCAACTAGGCAAGAAAAAGGCAATAAAACCATTTTTTTTAATAAAAATAAGTGTTATTATTTTTCATAACGTGTATCACTTGGTACTACTCAGGGTGTAGCATCAACACACATAAACATCTTCAAACCCTTCAGTGGAGTAGTATATAAAACTTTTACAAAGTAAATACCAATTACATTCTCCTGAATACTAAATAATTGTTTTCTCTTTTACTTGCTGATTTCATGCCTTACTTGGCTTTCATTTTGTTCTTATACTTGTTGACCCTCTCTGATAATTTCAGTGTCATTGAATCTAGGGATTTTTGACCTGTTATCTAGTTACTATTGTATTAAAATGTATCCTTAGTGCTAACATCCTCAATGTTAGCATCTATTTAACTTGCTCTAATTTTAATTTTTATATTGTGATGTATTAACCAGTATAACGATCTTTATAACGTAGTTTGCTGGTTAATTAATTTTTCTTCTCTCTGGTGTTTTATTATTTTTTTAAAAACTTTATTCCTACCTCGTCTTCAACGTTTAAGCTTAACCTCATTTTAACCTGCAAATTTAACACGTGCTTCTACTACCAGTAAGGGAATTTCTTTATTATGTACATTATTGTTAACCATATGCCTCTGTAGATGATCATTATGGCCCGAGTATGAAACCAGTTAGGTTTCGAAACATGTCGCCACTTTAAATAAATGTACGTAGAGAAGACTATTGAGTTTTATTGCTTCGTATCAAGACACCTCCACTATTAGCATGATGGATCACCTTCCTATTTACAAAGTAAAGTTGAATACACATATGGGTTTACAATACGATAAAAATGCAGTGTAAGACTTCACAGTTTTCCTAATCATAGCATTTCATAAGAGGGTAGTCAAAGTGACAGTAGAACTGAAGAGTGTTAGTAAGATATGCAGAGAAATATTGTTAAAGCTATAATAAATGTACAAACTCCAACTCTTCTATTTCAAATTGTGGCATTAAATCATCAAACGTTTGAAGAAATACCGAAAGAAACAGTATGAATAATAGAATGCATTTTATCTTGCAATATATCAATCTATATATTTTATAGGTATGTCTACCACCTATATCACTAGGAACTACTAATTAATTGGACCCTAACATTTCAATATGACAGTTTTCGAAAGTGCAGCACTTTCATGAGTGTTTAGTATAACTCATCAGCTCATCACTAATCCCAGCACGGTTCAGCCTAAACGTAAACGGAAAGTAACAGTCAAACTTTATCAATTTGCAGAGTACGATCCGTAAAGCAACTGCATGTTGGACGTGCAACAGCAATCGCTACAACAAACTACGTGCTACTACTAATACAGATATACCGACCAATAGCGAAGAATACAAAATCAGTAACAATAATTGTTCCTCTAAACGCAATAAAAATAATCTAACAGAATCATGTATACTTAACCAAACTATTTAATGTACCTACTCTTCTTTATGAAAAATGTGTAAATACTGAAGGAAACACTAGTTTGAAATATGACTATTCCACTCATCAAATTTTAACCAATCAAAACACTGGAATTTTCGATTGATCAATGATGTGCGAATTACGTCACAATTACTCCTCGCCAGGGAGATGGGACAATTATTGATAACACTCCGGCGACAATTCCCCTGCAATTTTTAGATTATGAGAATCGAAGAAACATCTGATTTGTAATATTATTAAAATCGATCATTGATTTTTGGTGTTGAAATTGTATTTGGGGAATAGTCCAACAAAAGATCTGTTGACCATGTCAAATTGCCTGTGATAAATTTTGGAAAATAGCCCTCCTTCGCTGCGCTCTCTCGGGCAATTTTCAAAAACGGTCTTACTGCTGATAATTTTACTCTTGTACAAAAAGCCATATTTCGGTACCTAAGTCAAAATCGTAGACCCATAACAACTAAAAGCAAGAAAGGTTGGTCTTTTAGCTGACAAAAAATGGAGTACATTTTTACTTAAGTATATATATAGTTAAAAGCATTTTTATCAAGTGTGCGTTATCACGTTCGCTGTTGGGAGCGTAGTGTCAAAAAGCAAGACAATAGATGATTGTTTTGCTAACGTATCGAATAGTGACAATACCACAATAACTAATAGCTGAGTGTTTTATATCAAAATATTAAACTAAAGCCATTAAAATATTTAAGCAGGCTAGTAGACTGCTTACGTCACAGTAAAGTGACGAAATCCTAATATTTGAAACTGATATACGAGTTGGAGACTAAAAGTTAGATACACCTCTATTAACTCCTGGTATTTTGAGGTTATTTTATTTTCGTTATTAAATACTACAAACTTCTTATTATTCTTCTTCTTCTCTTTTTGATCAACATAGCTACCTAATTTTTGAAACTGCGGCAGGAAACAATTCTATACAAGACATTTAACCAATTACGTCAGTTTTTAAGAAAGTATATTCTAAGCCTACCCACACTTCCCTGTATTTTTTTTAATGTTAGGGTTAAAACATTTTATAGTTGCAAGGTGCATTATTGTGAGTTTTAATGATTATTTTTACCATTTCTGGAATATTTTTAACCCTCAAATTTAATACAATCTTGACAAATATATTAGACGTTAAGTCACGAGTTCATTTTTTTCAGATCTAGAGTACAGATGCAACCAATGTACCGTGTGGAAGAATGTCGAGGCTCGTGCAGTGGCACGACGAATGCTTGTAGAAGTGGGCTGCTTTGTGTAGTTTGTTGGCGTATGTGATTATGCGAACCAATAGTTAATTATTATGTCATAAGTTGCAACAATGCGATGCAAATCTGCGAGCACTGCCATGCGTACTCTTAGTTAGTGAGTTAGATGGTGCCTATTGTAGAATGTACGTACTAGTTAATTGCATAATGTTGATAGCTTTTTGATAATTAGAGCAGATAATAGACATCAAAGGTTCTTGCCCGTACTGCACGATTGTACTGGGTGATTAATAATGATTGTAGGGTTCGTAACTTCGCTATGGTTGTATTGTTATCAATAATGTATACCGGGACCCACGAGAATATGTTGTTTATCAAAACTTTCTTCCCCCGCGACCATATGCGTGCACATAAAAATTTTAGATCTGTCAATAATTGATGAAAGACTGTCATTCCTGTTGCAATAAGTAGATTAATGAAATTATTTCTATAATTCTCATAAACTCAGTCTTTAGTAAGACTAAAACTGCATATCTGATTGCTTTATCTGGTAAGTAGATAATTTACAGAGGTTTGTTTTGAATAAGAAAATGTGAATAATTTTAGGTTACAATTTCTGATGAAAACAAATTTATATTGGAGGCTTATTTTTGGTCTGGGAAACGTAACCAAATTGGCGTCTGGCAGTATTCACAAGCTCCTTACTTCGCCAAACTTCAGCAGCAATTCGCAAACAATGACGTTAGCTATGAAACTTTCACACATGTTCGTCGCATTTTCAACCGATTTTGGGATACTGGCAGTGTCTCCAAGGGTAAATCTTCTGGCAAAAGGCCTGCGCTTAATGAAAAAGCCTTAGAAGATATTCAGGAGAGATAGGAACCGAGTCCCAATAAATATTTAAGGCGACTGTCTGCTGAAACTAGTAATGCGTATAATATGTTTTTATTACTAAATGCTGATTATTATTAAATGTAGGGCTTTCGTATAGAACATGCCAGATGGCTTGCCGAAAAAAGCTGCATGTGCACCCATACAACGATGGAATATTTATCACAATATTTCCAGGATAGACTAATAAGCACAGGTCGATGGTCACAAATTGTATTTTTTTGCTAATTTTGTCTCATCTTTGTTGTTATATTGTGTGTTTTTAATATAAGAAACGTTCTTGTCTTTCTGTGATTTCAATTTTATAATTAAAACTGGTTATATGTTATTTTAGTTCTTCTTGTATGCTTGTTCAATTGTATTAACTTTTTGTGTAACAAAACATGCACTATGTATAATTTAAAATGTTGCAATAATATATTTATTTTTAATATACCACCAGCTTTTAAATTTCTCGCCCAATCTGAAATACCCGCCTGTACGCCACTGGAAATAGTTGGGATCACTGCATGTGCTAAGTGGACAATAGCTTTATTTAAAGGAGGCGGCACATTCAATCATTGTTGATCACCCGGTATTACAATTGAGGAAGTGGATCCCGCAGAATGCATGCTGTTCAGCATACTGGTCCTGCAGAGGCATGTTGTTCCGCAGTGATAATGTGATCCCGCGAAAACAAGCTGTTCCGCAGTGGTTAGCAGCCGAGCGGATTACTATTGGCCCGTGCTAGCGAAGCGTACTGAGGGCTATCCCAACCAGTGAAGGTAGAGATGAGGCGCTAAGGGATTGATGGTGACTAATGCAAGGCCGAGTATTTTAACGTAAGAAGTATGAAAAAGCCAGGGGGGTTAAGCCACCTCCGGTAAGTACAATTATTATAATCGATTAGATTTACAGATCAATAAGTTTATGTTCTTTTACACTTGCACTGTTTGCACCCTGCCGCCGCCTTGTGGTAATCGGTGAGTTGCATCCACCACTTGACACACTGTAAACACTAGGCGGTAGTTTTGCCCTGGATATATGTCATAGATATTGCAATTTTCTTTTATTTACTGTACCTAAACAGTATGTCTAGGTTTTTATTCACACGTTCAAATACTTCTTTGACTTTGTTGGTTACTGTATCCGTCCACGATATGCGTAGCAGAGACACCTACCTGTAGATCCAAAATTGTAAAGTTTTCAGCCTTTTTGTCATTTCCTGGTTTAATGTTCAACTCTCCACTCCAAAACAATGAGTAAATTTTAGGCGTAATTCTAGATTTATAATCAGGGCAAGTTAATACATTTTTCAGCTTAACAAGTGTTGTTTTTGCTCACTCTATTCTGGCTAATATATCTTTGGGATGATCTCAGTTATGTTGTATCCATGTTCATTGATATTTATAGTTACACTTGTTCGATGGTGTCGTTATTTCGGCTTATATTAACCTCGGTATTGTTTTTATTTGTAATTACCATAACGTTGGTTTTATTAATAAATATTGTGAGATTAAATTCTTCACTTTTTTCATTTATATTTTGCAATAATTTTTGTTTTTCGTTATCTCTTAAGATGATCGTATATTCTGCAGGGCCGGTATTTACAATTTTGCCATTAACTGACATGCCTCTCCAGAGCCTTGCAGAAAATAGCTTTAAGTATATATTTAATAAAATTGCCTTACGCCGTGTCGTACCTCATTCTCATCTAAAGATTCGATATTATTTTCACGTCAACGTTTAGTGCATAGTTCTGCATATATAGGTATTATCATGATCAACTGATTTCCACTTTTTATTAGTTGTATCGCAGAACGTGTCATATGGTCATCATCTACATCTTCGTGTACAGGTAGGCTGAACATTTCACTCATATTGTCATACAATAGTTCTTTCATTTATCCTTTCCCTCTCTTTAGCTTACCTTCGAACCTTCGATGTTTGTAATATACGCACCAGCTCTGTTTGTGTGTGTGTTTTACTAACATTTTCACATTTCTTGAAATGTAGTTTACAATTCAATTTGGGTATAAGAAATTCTCCAATTTTTCGTTGAAAATATTGAGGTTTTAATGACTAAACCTCTCCTAACAAGAAAGGCCGATGGTCCAGCAGTAAATTTTACACTATTACGAGATACATTAGTAGCAATCCAATTTATCACTACTATTTAGTTATTTTAAAGTTAGACTCAAGTTATAAAAATTCAAGTCTAAGAGGACCATTTCTTCCCGCTTTAACAAATAATTATATTTACACTACCGTAATTAGTCCTCAGAGACTACATTTAAGAAAAAACGAACACTGTGAAATAATAAATCAGTCCTTCCAAAACAGTTAGCGTACGAGTACGCATTCCAGCAGCCAACATGTGTTTAAACGTCCATACAACTGCACAAGCTCGTCGAGTCAATGCAGGCTGCATTTTAAACATTCTCCGTTTGTTGTTACCCACTTTTCCAGGAGTTGGTAGTATTATCGTGCATGTTTTCTATTCATGACTGCTATTTAATTGTTTGTGTATACGATAAATATAGAAAAACAGACGTTAAGTAACGTTGTAAGACTGGAGGTTATTCCCAGCTTTATGGGAGGTTAGCATGACGACAATCGGTCACACGTACTCAGAGAAAATACCCCTGGGGATGGAACTGCAATTTTTTCATTGCTAAATTGGAAATTTCAAATTGACATTTTTAAAATTAAATCGTGAATATTCACTATTTGGAGGTTCCTCTCTATATAGAGATGCTGTATACGTTCAATTCAGCAACAAATATTTGTTTATACTTTACTCAAAGTTGTGCAATAATGAACTGACCCGCGTATTGAAGACGCTGCAGTGGCGTAGTAATGGGGGGCAGAGGTCGTGAGAACTCACGCTCTCAGTGGCTACAATGTGGTTTCATTTGTCAAGCTGAAATCGATAGCCGATTGGTTCAATCACGAAGAACACAACCTTATAAAGTACGTGTAGACACGAGAATGTACTTAGTGATGCGCCCACAGCACGTTTCAGCAATTAATCTATATAAATAAAGTTTACAGTTGTTCCAGTTCTTTTACCTTGTGAAGGATAAAATTTCCATACAATTAGTTTTTAACAAGACAGTTACAGCATTTTAATTGCTCATTCAACTTTCAATTACGTGCTGCTATATTTTTCACTTTAGTTTCCTGAAATAGGCTGAGAGGAAACAGTTATTTAAATTTTCCTGTTTTTCGTTGGAAAATTGCCTTTTCATGGAATCGATGTGTGGAAAACCGGTGAGCCTGGCACTTTCATTACTTGCGTCCTTGGGACGTCGATTTACCTGGTCGGTCCTTGAATCCTTGACGCCGCTTGTTCGCTTGTGCTATTTATAAAATACAATCTACAAGTATTTGACAACACAGTGATGAAAGTATAGGACCGAAGTGGGCACCCATAACCCTCCGGGTGGGAAACAAATCCCTGTTGACACGAAAAAATAAAGCCGAGCTAAAGCGTTATTATTGAATGTAATATGACTTGGAAATTGCTCGCAAATTGGAAAACGGATTTTCCACTGTGACGACGCAAATTTCTGCGATGGGCGCGCTCGCTCCCTTTTATTACATTGGTGTACTTTGGGAGCAGTAGCTAAACTTTTAATATATGAGATGTGGAAACTTTCCAAGTCCCGGAGTTCAAGTTCACGAAAAATTACAAAGTATTCAAATTATAAAAACTTATATGTGATCACCTGTGTCATATCACGAACCTCGTTTGAGCTTTCATACTGATCTTTTCGTGTCTAAAGATGTCACTTTAAAATCTTACCACTATACAACATAAAATGGATACAGTTTCTATATAAAAAATACAGCAATACTCCAATTAAAGCCTCAGAGAGCAACCGGAAGCAACTTCCTGAATAAAAGTATGAAAAATTTACACACTCTCACACAGCAAATGGGTTCACATAGCTTTTTCTGAACGAGAATTTATTCAAATACAAAAATGCCAGGTATCTTCGTGGAGCAAGATTAACGATGCAAGACATTTCTTAGATACCATGCATTCATTCAAAAACTTAACGCTTAGTTGACTTTCACTAGCACTTAAAACTACAACCAAATTCCTTAATCTGAAAAAAGGCACCGCCTATTTGAAAACCTGCAAAAACTATTTTTAAAATAAAAGTTACATTTCCTTCCAACCATTATTTCCTTGTTTGTATTTCCTTTTTCCTTCTAGCATGATCCTTGCAATTTCCTTTTGATGTACGATATGATTTCGGAGGCTTTCACGGCCATTATCATTAAGTTAGAAACGACTTCCGGGATTGGACCGTGTCATTATTGAGGTCGAAGAACTCAACGTTTCGGCCACTTTCGTAAGAGGCTTCATCAGAAGGAAAATCAACGATATGTCATAACAAACTACACCCGGTGTTTCGTTTACACATATTCGTGGTGCATATCTTTATCGCACTCCCTCCTTGGCATTCTCGAATATCTTAAGATTATTTATTATTGTTTTGCCTTTTTTCCAATTACTCTCAATGTCTGTAACATTTACGTCAGTACAGTATCGGTCAGTCATAAAGAAAACATGACAAAGTTATTACGTTACAATACGCATTTTCTATTAATACAGTGTGATCTAGAAAGTCTATATAAATGGTATTGGTATGATGGCCGAAGAGCGTTCGATGTACCCAAATGTCTGGGTGTGAGGTTCGAACTCACTACCGCAAACGCTTTGCCAGCAATGTGAAGATTCATATGAGTTTTCGCATTTCCTACTTATTCCATTATATACATCTCGTTAATTATAAAAACTTGGCACTTGAACCCTATGAGTAATAATATGGAGAATAAAGTAAATCATTAATATTGTATATTTTGTTTGAATCATTACCCACAGTTTAAAACAATCGCCGTAATTATAGTACTGAATCTCATATTGATTACAACTGACTTCAATTATATTAAAAACAACAATACAATTATCGAAACAATTATTTAAAGACCTTTGTTATTAAACTAAATATGCTCATAATTTTATATTCTTTATTTTAAATGCATACAATTGCTTTAGACATGGATGGCTATGTACACAATAGCTTGTGTAAGGTTTAAACATGCAATATACTTTATTGTTCTTTCTTCACCAAGATTAGTGTTTCATACTTTTAATTTTTTAAGACTATCCAATAACAACTTACTGACATGTGGCAGGTCAAGTCCGCAGATTAACCTCTTTGAAGCCCAAGAACCTTGTATGTAGGCTTTCTACAAATTGTCCGTAAGTGTTTGGATTTGAATTAAGAGCCCCAGGAATGCAGTTCAACATTATATCGCCATTCAATCACGTTGAGCCTGCCAATCGCACAACCATAATATCACTACCGATATCGAGCAGTAACAGCAGTAGCCAGCTTACAAAAGTAATTTTAGCAGTTGATTAATTTCTCCGATAATCTTGCCGATAGCGGGCAACCGAGGCGATATTCGCCACGTTATTATCGCCAATTGATTGCAAACGTATACCGGGATGAGATTTAAAGTCGGGTGAGTCAGGATCAAAGGACTTCCTGTACCTGCCATTTACGGAAATCACAGGCTCTGGCTGGCCCCAAGGCGACAGTTATCGCTGATGGAGCAATCGAACTGCGTTACTTACGCAACGTGTCCAGCTGGACCTTTGTCGAAGCGGCCGTCATTACCATATAATGACAGTAATCAATCATCTTTGGGTTTCCGTCCACGGTCAATTAGCTTGATGACGATTTTGGCCTGCAATGGCTGTTTTTAAAATAACTCTTCTGAATTTCGGCTGGTTGGAATTCTCTAAAACAGTTACGTGAGGCATGGAATCGGGGTAATAATAAATCCTATTTATGGTATAATCAATTAGGGGGCCATTTTGGAGCTGGATTCCTGCCAGGCTTATTTACGATACCTCAATGAAATCCTGTGAAATTTAAGCGATGTCTGGACTGCACGTTCTAATCTTTCAGGTATTTAATTAGAGTATGACAGTGCAGTTGCATCAAGTGCCAATATACGGTTTATGTGGAGATTTTTGAACTCATTCAATGAAACTTTTAACACAGTTTTTAACATAAATTATTCATAATCTTTATTATATTAAATAATGTGGTATTGCATTATAATTAAGGGATCGAGGAAAATAGCTGTTTCCGGTGTAGTTCGCTTAGAATTCCCCTTCAGTACGGTGCGCGCCCCTCTAGTGAGTGGCTCTTTGTCTGTTTTTCCATAGAGGCTACATAGCCCACGAACCTTAGTTTAGTTTTAAGTATAAGTGCACGTGTGTACCCAAAAGTGCGTGAACTTTGCGAACTCTGCTCTCTATTAGCAATTTAAAACCGCCTTCGCCGCTCAGCTGGAATAAAACAACAACTTTATACAAGGTAGGCTAGACCAGCCCTACTTGCAAGTAGGTCGTTACCGAACAATGAAAAATTCATAATTAAATTTCAATCGATTGCACTTCAATAGAAAAAAATATTTAAATATTTAATGTTTGCTAAACACCAAATTCAGAAGCATTATCCATTGAAACGGTGTATAAATGCGTATTCAAGAGATAGGAATACACTAATGACAACACTTATAACACCGGCTACGTCATTTGTATACAATTGGTGGCAGCATCAGAACGACAACAAAACTAATTTTAAATATTTTTTAGAAAATTTAAATAATTGTTGGATTATTAAATAGCTCCCAATTATTTATCGATCGGGATTAAGAACAGACTCTTAATATTCTCAAAACTCAAAACTTGCCAATGAACCAAATCTTGAATCAACAGATTTTCTCGGTTTAAACGCTGACCATAATGAATGGTGTTGATCTATCTCGCCGCGGATTTTCTAAGAATTAATCGGCTGAAACAAAGAGGTCCTTAACACTCATCAGCCGTAAAGGCAACAGTTTACAAGAGCGGCGAGGATCTTCAGTGAGTGTTTGTGGACACAGCTTTATATGCTGTTATTTTAAAAGTGGTGAGGCGCTGCATATGTTTGGGCTTTTAGGTGGCGAAAGGGAAACTGTAATAATATTGGAGTAAATCTAGATACAAGATGCGCTTCAGCTGCGGAACAGATCCGTACTGAATTTGCTTTTCGCGAATAGCGGTCTCCATTGTCTCCGATTTTTCACTTGGCTGGTTGACCCACACTCCGAGACATCGCCAAGTGATAAACATTCGATTTAACAATGTACTTTACAATAGCATCATTTTTTGCTAAATATCTGGAGCCGCAAGTGGGACTTATTCTCTTTATTGTTCTTGAGGTTTATTGTTATATTACTATAAACCAAACCATTGTTGTCTTATGAACGCCGGCCCATTAAATTTTTAGTGCGTTTCCTTGTTATGACTTGAGAATTCACTTCCGATAAGTTCAATGACAGTTGGCTCAGGTACAGAAACGCGACGTCGAAGCTTAGCAGTAATTAAAATGATAAGAAGTTAATTAAGTTCAAAATAATTAAAATTTAATTAACGGCCTTATTGACTGCATGTATTGCTTAAAAGCGGCGCCCATAATGTTAAACATGTGAGCATTTGCATGCTTTGGTTCTTAATCTAGCGTGCAAATTAATTACGGGTCGTGTCACTTTTGAAATTTTAATTAGAAACTATTTTTAGAAGTCGGTCGTTTTAAAAAATACCAGCTAAATTGGAAATCTTTTTTATAGAGAATCATTTTAGGAGTACTAGCACCAAAATCATTTACAGGCTGATGAATAAAAGTCATAGACGGCGGCGATTAAACCTAAAATACCTTATTTTGTTGTTCATGTTATCTCATTGCTGTTATATATAATTGTGGCCCCATCAGTATGTTAATGCTTTCTTATATATCTCTGGTCAAAAGTACTACACATTTACATTGTTTTCTCCTTGTGCAGCTGGTTTTTGTACTATCTATGAAGTCGAAACTAAAGTTTTTGCATCAATATGTAGTATGTATAAAAGTAAGTTCAACATGCTGATGATTTAAAAACAAAAACTGAGTAGGGAAAAACTTACCACTACTGGAAGAATTTTCTCCTAAGAAGATTTGAGAGAGATTTATACAATGTTATATTTGTTTCGTTTTGAATCCGCGTTGAATAAGATAATAATCACCAATTCGCACAAGGAAACAAAAGTTTTGACCATCCTGACTGCAAGTAATTAAAAAAAAGTCAGGCATGTGTACACCTACATAAATAAGAGAAAACACGTCGCTACCTTCAAGTCCTCTTTATTTTGATATGGCACACAAATGAATCGTTTCAGGATAATAACTAAGACTGATCGATTAAATAATAATAGACAGATCTTGGTAGTTTTGTTTACTGGAATGCACTATTCGTTGACATGTTATTTAAGCTCTGATTTATCATACCATTTTTTCCCTGTAAGTTACATTCGTTCCTATTATGTTTCTTCACTTTTATTAAAGCAATCTAAGGTTCCAACTTCATTACAGTATGTCTTTAAAACCTTCCTAGTTTAATAGTATTACGATGCTCTGGAAAATAATTTATATAATCCAATAAAAAACTATACCCAAATAAACAGCACGAATAGTATTAACTTTCATAGTTAAGCTGACAGAAATTTTCATCTAGAATACGCTGTAATTAATTATTAAACGTGCACTCTCCGAAATTCCCTATAACTATTATACAAATGTTGCGCTACATAATCTCTAAATATAAAGATTCAACAGTTTATAACGTTAACACTGTCAAATAGAAAAGCCGGGTAGCATAGTTGGGAAAGCGCTATGCTTGCATTGAGCAAGTCCTCGGTTCGAATCCCGCGGGTACCGGAATTTTTCCGCAGCCTTGGCGATTGGAATCGGGCTCGGTGAGACCATTCACAGTTGGGCACCAAATTAACTGCGCTCTACTCAGAACGACAGACCTAAGAGATAGAGTAACAAGGTCAACACATCACCAAGCCACACAACTCACACAATGGTTGCTGCGCAAGCACGAAAAGGTGCGCCCCAACTTTGCAACCCGAATCCGGGGCAAGTTGAGCATTGTACCGCCAGACGCAAGCGTATAAAGCACCAGCCTCTACACCGCAAGGTAAAATGAGGTTACCGACAATACATACATACATTGTCAAACAGTGATCACCTACCAAAGATTAAATAAAATATGAACAAATTATACATTATGTTCAGGTCCTTATAGAAGTCTTAAAAAATCTGTGAATATATGTATAGCGCCAGCGTGGCTCGGTGGTTAGAGCATTGGACTGCGGCGCGGAGTTCAAATCCCAGATCGATGCCTGGCGGGCGGCCTACCCAGTCGCTTTAAATAATTGGGGACCTGCGTTCGAAAGAACAATGGGTAATAATGCGGTTGTCTAATGCGTGATGCTCACCACATCACCACGTGTCATGAATTTGACACGCGACAGCCGGGTGTGAGAGCGAGGATACGGAAGCTCTAACCTTCCGCCTTGCAGGCCAAGCTCCTTCATGGGGTGTTAGTGCCTCACCATTATTATTATATATGTATTGGGTATTTAGATGCATTACGGTTTAAATATAGAGTAATGAGTAAATCCTGCTGTAGTAGTATTCATTTTTCTTCTTTAATTAGACATCGGACAGACTACAGTAGCTGTTAAAATATATTTCTTATAAATATCGTGGGGTTTTCTCTGTTTTAATACATTTATTTACATAGATTTAATGATCATTTACATAATATACGTACGTATTTTAATTTTTAACAGTAGCACCGCTGGTTAAAGTTGTGTCTGCATATGGAGATGATGGCTTCTCGAATATTTCAAAATAGTATACTACAAGAACTTAAGTTTCTGCATTTTTCGCCTTTCGAAAGATGTCCACAGTTTGTTGACCCTTATAGCATGAAATTTTACATTAATCCATTTTCAAAAAGTATACCCTATCAATTTTCATGTTATGGAATATACTATTTGACGAGAAAGGGGTTACCTTATTTTGTTTTGTTTCATTATACCGGGTTGTGATTTTTTTCTTAGGTTGGCACTGTTAAATGTTGGCTACCCTGCTGTCAATTTTAAGTCTATGTCAAATTCGACGTTAGCAGGTTAGGTTTTCCGTCAGTTTTGACACAAATTGACACAAAACCTCACCTGCTAACCTCGAATTTGACATAGATTTAAAATTGACAGCAAGGTAACCAACATCAACAGTGATAACCTAAGAAAAAAAAATCACAACCATTTATGATCACCCGGTATTCTAATGATAAAGTGCATACAGTTATACTTGTTCGTCTAAATTAAAGAGTTTCTGAAACATTATATGTACTAGGCGCCATGAACTACTTTAATTTTGTCTACAGGATTCCACATCCAACACCGTAGTTCGCAGTAGACCAATGTGCAAGTCATTATGGGAAATATTATAAGTAAAACAAATTGAAATTTCAATGTAGTGTATACTTTTAGCCAAAACGATACGATATTTTAAAATGTAACTGTAATAAAGGGTGTTTTAGAACCAATCGAAACATCATTGCATGCTCTAAAAATGTTTTAAATTAACGCTACGGTAGGGTTGGACAAGACATCGATCGCCGCACACTGATGAGCCGCCAAGAAATTTTAGAGTGACCCCTTGAAACAAAATGAAAAATCCAATGTATAAAGCTGTGTCGATGACAACGATGAAAATCAATGGATTTTTGACTATGTGTACCAAAGACGTTAACTTCACAAATTCCCTTTCGTATCATTGCATTATTCGCTCTGTTGTAAAATTCTGAATATGCGTCATATCTGCTTAAAATTATAAACTCCATTCGAGGAAAGTCTTTAGAGACGAATATTTCTGGTTCTATTACAAGAAAACGAATCTGAGTTTGGAGAAAGAGATAAAGTGTACGTTGAACTAAGACGATGGCGTTTGGTTAATGGTCGACATAACTAACCATCTTAACAAATCGAACTTACAATTGCAAGAAAAAATAAAACGATAGCTGCAATAATTGAATATGTCAATGCTTTCAAAAACAACCTAAAGCTAAATATCTTCCCAGTTGATGAAAAACGACCTGAAAAATCTCAAAAATATTTCTAACGAATTGCCAAAAAATATTTACGTACTATTGCTACAAAAAAAACTAGGACAAGGTTATTTCAGCTGTGTGAATATGAATAAATTTGAAATTATTCAATACGTCATTGTCAATAATGCCTATAATGAGTTTAGTTTCAAAATCTAGTATTATTTCTTGCTTAGATGAGAAGATAGCTTGTTCAATTTTGGCTAATCGCACACACACTACAAGTCTTGAAATGGGTTTAAACTACTTTAGCGCATAATTAACTTACATCCTAATTAATAAAAACTAAACTACATTATCAACTTTGTTGAAAAAGTTCACCTATTTTGATATCCAATATGGGTTAGGTACAAAAATATTATGAAATAATTACGTATAATTAGCAGATATTTGTTAATTAACTAACTTAAACAATGGCAATCCCCTATTTGCAAGCTATAAAAATATGTATCTAGTTTCCAATTCAATTTACATAAAATTAAACATCTTAACTATTTGATATTTGAAACACATGCTTCTTTCAAATGTTCACTATAAAAGTCTGCTATCGGTTCAAACTAATGTCAAATTCTGTTTATACACCCTAAATTATCTTTTTACATCTTACAGCACATTTTATAAGATGAAACTTCTGATTATCTAATTTCAGGTTGTCCGCTTTGTGCTTAAGCGGTTTCAACACAACACAACTTTTAAAACCCGAGCAAAACTATGGGACATCATACTACACCATCACTACACCAAAGCACTATTCCGATGTGATAAGGCTGAGAAATATTAAATTGTAAACACCTCAAAAACGAATTGACTTATTTATACAAGTTTTTATATTATAAGGTAGAATCAGGGCTACCTACTAACAAAACTAACATCTTACATCTAAGTTAGTCTGATTATGTACAGATCTTAATATTTCCTAAATTTAATGTTTGTCTATTGAATTTCTATGTCAAAACCTCACTTATCACGACTCTTTAGTCTTTTTGTGCCAAATTCCGATTCAAATCATGAATAGGTAATGAGTTACTACTTGTTTAAATATCCTCAAAATCTTAGTTACTTTATTTACAAATTTATTCAATGAGACCACTCAACTCTGCTTAAATAGCAAGAGAAATCATAAATTTAAGATCAGAGGGCTATAATTGCATAAAATAGCTTTAAAATGCTAACTGCCCGTCTTATAAAGGCCACTAATCTGACATTAACTCTAACTCTATGACATGTTATTCATTAGTAAACAAATTTTGATGTGCTTTTGTTTATTTTAACAGCGAATTAAAGTTAACGTCAGATTCGTAGCCTTTATAAGACTGGCTGTAAGAGTTGCATTTATGTGCATTATTGTGTTTTGAATCTGTAAACTTCCTATACAATAGTTACTTGTATAATAAGCATGGAAAGTAGAATTTGCTGCACCGAATGATTAGGAAGGCTTGCAAGAGCACGAGGTCAGCAAATAACTTTCTATGCGTATTATACCAACGCCTATTCTAGTTGCCATGAATACGCTTGTTTTGTTTTGTTTATTAACTGTCAGTTTAACAAAGCGTTTAAGGATGAACAGAAAGTGTTTTACGTTATGTGCCTCAATTTCAAACGAAGCACAGAAAGTGTTTACAGCAGCATTTCCATAGCAACGATTCTTAAATGAATAAATTGCAACATCTTCTATGAAAAAATGTTATAAAGAAGCCGACTTTCTAATAGCGAGTAGACAAAATAATTATTATCGTACAGTTCCACATTAAAGCACTCGTAAAGTCCCTATGTTGGCCTCTATCCATTGCAATATATATTTTAACTACGACAATGTGTAAAATTGACTTTTAGTTGGCAGTCTTAAGTTTGTAAAACGACTGTTTAATAACATGTTTCCATTTTAGTTCACGTCGTCAGTAGCACCATGGTTAAAACTAATTCATTAGACACGTCGTCAGTAGCAACGTGTTTTAAAATGTTTAACCACGCAAAATTACGACCGGTTGTTATAGTAATCCTAATTTACATTAAAATTTTTTTTTATATTTTACCGTGTTTTCTAGATTCTATCGTAGATAAAATATTGTACGATACTCATGCGTAAAGTATCTTTAGTCACTCGCGGGGTTTAAAACGCTCGTTGGTTCGCGTTTTAACTCTGCCCCACTCGTGATTAAAGACTAACTTTACGCACTTGTATCGTAAATTACTATATTATCGCTTGTAGTTTTACGTTCTTATGTTTCAGTACTGCTTACATATTTATTTATATTAGTATTTAACCTTGTCTTAGCATTACGTGCAGTTTAAGCAGGAACTGAATCAATAATTGTATAAGCATATCTATTCGTTGCACCAGTAATATTTATATAAATAACTATTTCTATTCCAATTTAAACTCTATCTTTGCATTACTCAGGGTATTTTTTAAAATTACCATGCAATAAATATTGCCTACTTCTATAGCGAAGTGACTCAACCGGAATGTTATTGTACATACATCGAAATGAAAAAAATATTAAGCCAACGAACGATAGTAGCGTATTCACTTAGCTTGGTTGTTTTGACCTGTAATCGCTACTAACTGAAAAAAGGTACCTGCATACCGTATAAATGCAAATAATAACAGCAACTATTTACACATTAAATGCATGTACAAACAAGTAGTTATGCATGCATGGCTGAACACCGTCCGTTTGCCCCAGCTGTCCAGATTTTTTCCTGATAGGCGATTGATACACAGCCTAAGTACATAACTCCTTTCCCAGGATCCGCTGTAAATCCATCCTGCATTAACACACAATTGCGATCTACATTTTTCCGAAACGCTTCGACTGAAAATTTACATAGACTAAATAGGCCGCCTGCCGATAATTCATCCGGGCTGCAGCATAAAAAGTCATATTTTTATTGCGATTCTTCACCTTCGCCTTTACCAAAATGTCAGGAAATGCTGAAACAGGAATGGCGCCGTTTATTTTTCCGGGCACTTGAAAATTCCCTGATTTAGAGCCTATTACGCTGTGCCATTTGCTCGGAAAATATGAACACCCACTTTATTGCATTCTTCTCGAGTTGCTCCAAGGACAGCTTTCAGGCCGAAAGGGAATATTTTATCCTTCTGCGAGAAAGTAACCTTTGAGCGCGCTTTCAATAGCAATTAAATTACAAATTAGTGAGGCAATAAAACGAGACAAAAAGTATAAGCTTTCAAAAGCGACATGTGTAAAGCACGCCGTATTTTCAGTATCGCAGCTGGTAGCAAATAGCAATACACACACCGACACAACAAACATTGTATTTTATTGCCGTACCACCGTTTACCGCTACAAAAAGTGAAGAAAAATCGTAAAACCTGAAGAAAGGCATTTTTACTGTGCACAGCCTAAAGCCGGCAGCTTAAAATGCATAAATTTGGCTGCAACTTGTAGTTTACGAAAATTAAAATCAGATATTTCATGCATAATTATAAGGAAGGAGATTTGGCCTGAACATGAGTACCACAACAACTAGAATTCATTATCATAAATAACTATTATAAAGGAATGCGGCGTTGTCTAACTACGGGGCACGACTCGTCGCTTCCTGTAACGACAAAATATAAAACTGCTGAGTTATGTTAAAACGGAAATATCTTGATCCCGGCCGGGTTTACTGGCGATGTAAAGTAGACACGTATATTTTCGGAACCGTAAAACAGACTAAATATTCCATTTTTCTGAATTCATTTCGTATAACTCGTCCTCCAGTAAAATGCCAAACCGGTTTTAGCCTAACTTTCGAGGTTGTACTTCTTATCTCGTTGAACTAATCAAAATTTACTACAACCTACATGCAAAAATTCATAGATAAACGTTAAAGAATGTATTTTATCAAGATTCCTGTAAAGTTCTAGTACATTTCGAAGAAATAAAAGCAATCTCCTTTAATATCCTTATCTAAATCGGTGTACTTAAAATATGCAACAGGTTGAAAATTTATACTGAGAGATCAGCTTTGTATAATATGTAATTTATTTTTACAAAAATTCTATTCTACTGATGTGAATTAATCGCAATAAAAAACTGAATAAATTCCAATAAATGTAATATAATTTACGGCGCCTCCACCAAATGTCACATAGTGCTTCAAGAAATGCTTCTCCGCACGATAGTGGAATAAATCGTATTCCTAGCAACTGAGACGCAATAATATCTAAAAATATGGAATAATTAATAAATTATGTCTAATCAATTAGTGTTTCGTAAAGTAAAACAGTAGCTTCTGCATAACTGACGAATGTATGCCAAACGAGTTAACATTAGTATATTATGATACTAGTGTATAAGTACGCCTTTAAAGCACGAGTTTAAAAGCACGACGCGCTAGCGGACTGCTTTTAACGTCGCTAGTGCTTTAATGGCTCTTATACACGTGTATCATACGCTATTTTTTCTACGATCGAAACAGAAATATAAAAACTTAGTTCGGTGACACTTTTTCCGTCACATTGTGTTAGATATTCTAGGTTATGTTGACATTCAAACTTACGGCAAAACGTGTTTTAATAAATTATTAAAACTCGCCTCCAATGGCAACGTGTTAAAGAGACGTAAGTCGAGCGCTAATATTAAGAGTGCTATAAACGTAACTTTTGACACTAGAAACGGTGCAAAAAATGTCATTTTGACACGATCGTAGAAAATAGTATATTAAAGTATGAGTGGATAACAAGGTCTTTAAAACACGCGCGAGTTTTCGAGTACGACGGCGTAGCGGGAGTGCTCGAAATAGAGCAAGTGTTTTAAAGACCAGTTATCCACGAATACTTTACGCTATTTTTTATTATAACTGCAATACTGGAAATAAATTACGCACTAAAAACTTAGAAATAATTTTTGTCGTGATCAATCGAGAGGCTATAATAATATTGCTACTATAGTTACGAGAATTGTTTACGTTTTTGTCGCGTCCATGTCCGTTGTTGGATTCAGTCGTTTCCTTGACAACCTTTAAAGCTCGGCGTGCTTTAATCGCCTGTATTCGCACGCTCAGGCGTGCTTTAAACGGCGATTCTGATGCAGGTATAATAAAAAATATATTAATCACTAGACAAGTATTACAGCAACTGGTGGACGCATTAGTCGGTGCAGTTGTTTGCGATATCTAATAAATAATAAGGTAATTTCGAAGCACTTAAACTTAAATACAATTCTTTTTCAAATTAAATTTTACTATCTATAAATTTATAATGTAATTACGTTAGCAATGTATATTGCCCAAGAATTAACAAAACCCTATCAGTAAAAGGTTTATTTAATAATAAGGATACTTAATATGGAACCAAGAAAATTCTTTCCATCTTTCCAATCATTAAGTACCTTAGCGTAGGCATTGTCATACTACGTTGTAAAATCATTTTTTTCTACGACTACTAAAAGTATGCCTTTTAGCACTAGCTTGTTTCACTAAAAATAACGTTTTATAAATCAGCGTATTAAAAGTGAAATCAGTGGTGTTGAATTTAGAATTTTAAACAGGAAGTTACTTCTTTCGAGTATGTAAAGTGTTTTTTAAATAATTAAAGCATTATGCAATGAATAAAGTAAAATGTATACTATTATAATTACTTTTAATAACTAACTTTGACAGCTACTGACTGCAGAAACAGTCACATGCGCCGTCACGGCCATCTCTTTACTATGACATAATTTATAATTGTCATAAATGCAAACCTTTGTTGAATCGACATTTATGGATTAATAACAGTAAATTTAAGGCCGTAGAAAAAATATTGTGTGCAAACTCGGGCATAAATATCCATTTATCTACTCCAGTGGGATAAGTAACGCATTACGTCACTCATTTGACACTATTTCAGTTAGGTAATGAAGCTCATTACACCACTCAGTTATGTAATGGTTTCATTACGCAACTGAGTTGTGTAATGACTTCATTTTGTAACTGAAATAGTGTCAAACGAATGACATAATGACATTTGCCTACTAAAATATTTTTGAAAATGACAGATCTGACAGTTCTCTTAATGCACTTTTCTCAAGTTTAGGCAGTCGTAGAAAAAAATTTGTACAATACATGTGTGATAATGCATCATTAATATACTTGTGTGCTTACACACACGTATATTAATGATGCTGTTATCCCACTTGTATAGTAAATAACTATTATCTACTTTGCGTTCGTACTGAGGCTATTACGATACTCGTTTGCGTATCGTAATAGACAAAAAGCGATGTTATAATAAAAATACTATTTTTTTTCTTTTTTTTTTGCTTAAAAAGGTGGCAAAGTATATAAAATACTGTATGATATCTCGTTTATAAGAAGCATTTTGTAGCACTTCCTCCTTTAGGGCACTCCTCGCTTCGCTCATCGTACCCTAAATCAGTGCGTGCTACAAAATGCGTCTTATAAAACTCGTATCATAATATACTATTTTAGCGCTTGTTGCATAAATAGCTATTTCCGATATCCTTTTTTATTTGAAATCCTCTAATGGCAATCCTCCTCCAACTGACCCTTTCTTCGAAGCAGTGGCGGCTCGTAAAGAAATTTGATGGCAGTGCCACTCACTGAACTGAAATGCATTTTTCAACCGCCCACAGAAAAAGACAGATTTCAACATCCCGACATTTAAATATATCGCACATGGGCTGAATTAGCATCCGTGAAAAATGCACTTTATAAGCTAATAAATATGTAATTCGGCCAGAAACAATTGCAGCTCCACTGTATAAGATGCATAGATGCATGCGCAGTTGACTATATTATTTCAAGATGTGCGACAATTTGCCAGTAAATTTTTAGTATGATAACATAGATCATAACATAGTTATTTAAGTAACAGTAAATATTTTGTGAAAACCCAGCATCTCATTCAGGGGATTATTACACACGGATTTTCAATATGCAAGCACTAGTAACGGTGTTTCTTTGTCAGACACCTACGTGCTAAATTTGTAAGCATCAGTAACCGGACACTCGGCACACGCTCTATCGCAAACCGCGACAGCGAAGACTGCTCGAGTCTAAACCAAGGCGGTTCCCGTTGAATCTTAAAATATCCTTATCGTTTGATTTACTTTTTCCCGCTGGCCCCCGCTGCTTTCTATCAACAAGCAAGCAGCGCTTATCGTACAGTTCATAGTCATGAAATAAAAATTACTCGGCTTTGTTTAAGCTTTAAAATGAGAACAATGATATAAATCACACAGGCACAGTTTCTCTTAAAGATTTTGTTATTGCACCTAAATAAAGTGTTTACTTTTATATTTATCTCTTCAGCTTTTCAACAGCTTTTCTATTTCTAGTTTCTTCTACATCTATACGCATTATATATGTCTCTGAAATAAGTACACATTTCTCATTTTTTAGCAATTTCCAGTTTTCCCTCGCCTGTGTTCCATTAAAATTGTTGTTTTCAAGGAAAATGTAATATGTACTTCCCTTTTGTTAGTTCTACTTTGATATTTCTTTCTTAAATTTAGGTTTATAAGCAGCTTTTAAATAGTTCGGTTTATATTCCACTGTGTCTTTAATTTTCATAACTTCCATCTTTTTCATATACTTTCTTAACCGCGTTGAAGCCCTTTGTTAATCTTCCAGACATTTACATCTGCTTTCTGGTTGATGCCATACTAATTAGTATTAAAAATTGTTATGGTTATGGTGCTAAACCTTAATTTTTAATACGATTAGCATTTGTGTTCGATCTTCGATCTTCCTATACACTGAAAATTTTACAGTAAAACAAATGTGACTTATTTCACGACCACTCAAGAAAATCTGAAGTTACTCAATTAATTTTAATGGATTCCATCAGCTGAAATTTCCAAAAAGCGAGTTTGTGGAGATTTACAGCTACACTTCTAGCCCAACATATTTCGTCTAGGCCTCTGCTAGACTCCAGTCTAGACTTATGATTTAATAAATTTACGACTTGCATGTGCGCTGCGCGATAAAAATAATTTGGTCTGTCGATATGAAGCATGCCGGAAGGAAAAGCATTTCTCTTGATAAACCCCGCTGCTTTGACGGCAGTGAAATTAAGAACATCAATTTAGTGGCAAATTAGAGGGCGGAATCTCCAGATAAAGAGCTTTACCTGATGCCCTACTCACATCATAAAATTCAGTAATTAATCGATAATTGATGACTTAGAGTCGCAGGTCAAATTCCAAGGTCAAATGAGAGGCCAAATAGTAAAATCGTAATTGTTAAATTATATTTTAGATTTTATCTTGTTTTAAAATACTAAGGTGGATTTTATGTATGTTTTAGATGAGGTTGATTCTGGCAGATGAACCCTAGCTGTAACTATCGTCATTACTGCGGATAACTTTTAAGGTCTGGGACCCAGCCAAGCAATTAATGTTAAAGTACATGTGCGGGTAGATGTAAAACACGATAATGTGGAGGGCTGGCAATTACGAGATAAGGCCTGCAGATTTAGTTGTTTTGCTTTTAATAACTTTTGTTAGGAGTTTGTCGTTAAGATACACATGATAAACGTGTCACTGTACTGAAACTGAAATTTTGTCCCGACTACGCAGAAAAAGAATTACATAAATCCAAAGAGCAGCATATAACTCTTCCATAGAAATGGAGTATAGTGGGGACCAGAAGATTTCTCGACAAGCTCGAAAATATAAAAAGATTGCTATTACTGGCATTTTAGCAGGAAGAGAATGCTACTACAAATAACTGTAAAATGGATACGGCAATAGGAAAACTAAAAGTGAAACACCCGCATTGGCAGATATTCCAATACATGCAAATATTACCTTAAAGGGGTATATTATCAATGGATCCTATCTGAACATTGAGAGATAACAGAGTAAGTCTGTCAATATCTTCTTATGAGTAATTCATAACACCGACCGAGACATCTAAAAACTTCCGTCAATAGTTAAAAACTCAGATTGAAAAACAGAAATCTTTACATACAACCAGAGTATCGTACATAAATATGATTATACAACTCATTATAAATTTGGCCAATAGTAATTGAGAATTTTACTTAGTTACAAGGTATAGATAAACGGATATACCCTTGACGACGTGGTATAATCACTTCGGTGTTTCGGTGGGTCCAACAAAGCAAAAATAATGGATAATAATAATCTAGAGCCATGATGTAATAACTGTCTATTGCAAATTCGAGGTTAGCAGGTTAGGTTTTGCATCAGTTTTCACACAAACTGACTCAAAACCTAACCTGATAACGTCGAATTTGACATAGACTTACAGTGCCACCAACATAAACAGTGCCACTAACACAAACAGTGCCAACCTAAGAAATAAAATAATTTATTATTATCGGTCTATTCATTATATAATCGTAACGAATACCACTCGAGCAATCGAAAATAATGATTATTTTTCACTCGTAACTCGACGTAATCCTTAAAATACCACTCGAGCTGCGCTCTCGTGGTTTTTCGCAGATTACGTCTCGTTACTCGGAAAATAATCGATTATTTTCGATGCTCTTGTGATATTATAACTGAATATATTTACTCATAACATGTCGAAGTAGTTGAAAGTAGTAGAGGCTAAAAATTCAAGAAAAGGACAAGCAAGACTCGTAAAATAATTCTAGTTGATCAAACAACTATGCATTTTATCGTTCTGTACATAAATGTACGTAGATAAAAGCGTTAATTAGTTTATTATTCACGTATTTAACGGTGATAAAATATTTCGTCATAAGAACAACAGATAAATTAACAAGACGTACAATAGTGGAAAACCAAAGGAGAATGAAGCAAAAGTAAACGTAGCTACCTATAGTTACCCGAGCAGGACTTAATATTTCCAAACATTGTAATATTTGAAGAAAACATGCATCCCTTCATTATCTTTAGTTTATTTTACCTTTTGTTGCCGATGACGATTCATACTACGCGAGTTGCGCAACGAAGGTAATGGGTCTCACGCAACTTAAATTACGCTCCACCGTATTCAAATATTTTCAATAAACCTTTATCAAACTTAAAGCTAGCTTAACTAACAAATTAAAATCTGCTACAACCAGATTTGAACCCATGTCCACTTAGTTGCTAAGCTGAGCGTTTACCCAACGCAACCACCCAGGCGGTATTGAAGAAATCGTATAAAAAAAGTGTTACTGGTAAGTTTGTCAACGGAGTAAGTGTGGCCAACAGATCACACGAAAAAGTAATAGTTATTGTTTCAATGCTGATTGTTAAATTATTTTTATTTGCACTAGGGACACCCAAACTGTTCGAAGAACCCCGACTTTGTTTTAAAACCACCAAAACTTTTCTTACTCGTTGGTCGCCAGACACTGGCGCCTATTTGTTTAATAATAAAAAAATTGTTACCTATATGTACTTTAATGCAGTTTGAAGAACTATTCTTTGCTCCAACGCTACCAACAGTTTTGCCTTAATTGTTCCATATGTTGCCATCGGGAGAGCATATTCTCTTTCATGTCCATAACAGATGATTCACGAGATACTGACAATATAGTACCGGCCAGAAAGTCTTTAACTCGCTGGGGTCGTTGGACAGTAGACACAGTATATTCTTTTTAAATAAAATTGAACGATTTTATACCAGCTTCCCAAATTCCACCAAAATATCTGGCGTTATCTGAATAAAGATTCTGCACTATACGTCTACGAGCTATGAAGCATCCAAAAAATGTAATGTGGACAAATCTCCTAATAACTTTAAATGTATTGCCTGTGTGGCAAAAGAAACAATATATATACGCTTTGCTGGTACGCTTACCTTTGGTACCATAGTCAGCACCACAGTTAATAACGGCGAGCTTCGACAAAGCTCTTTATAGTTAAATTTTCCGTCCGAGATTAACTCCAGAAGGTTTTAGATAGCAACATTTCATGAATTTTCGAATTACATTTCGTATCTGATAACAAAATTACAATGTAAAATTGTTAAACTTGTTAGACTTGAACTAGCTAATGCTCTTAATTTAATACTCAACTCTGTAACAGGGTGTATTGGGAGATCAATAGAGAACCTTTGCTTGCACGGTTGGTCGGAATTTTTTAATGAACTCCCTATTCTATTGATCCAGACTTGTCCATGTATGTAAAGTGGGTTGGTTACGGTGTTTGTTAGAAATTACACACACGAATAACTCCACCACTTTTAATATTCTTTATTTACGCAACGGATTACAGACATAAATTAACTGGTTACGGATTTGCTACTATACTATTACAAGTGTGGATCGAATAGGTCTTTTTAATCAGCATACATGTGAACGTTTGTGGATCTGACACTTAGCTCCTGAAACATCCCAAAATGAATGCTTCAGTATGTATGAGATTAATATTAAACATGTGGGAATCTGACCCGACATGTGCCAGACGACCAGAGTGGTTGTTGGGCTAAGACCTAGTACGCAATGATCCTCTTCAACCCCATCGCTCTGGTTTATATACCCATGTTACACAATTTACACAATATACAAAAAGGATTTTCTATTCTAGTGACAACAATGGTATTGTATTCACACAACGGAGGATGCGTTCACTTTCACTTGGGACGCAACGGTTGGGTTTTATGAGTTTATGACACACTTGAAATTCACTAGATTTTTACAGCTGCAGTTTTGTATTGTGACTTCACTTTCGCTTCTGATTTAGGAAAGTGTATTTTAAGAAACCCTTTTAGTTCGAGGGACGTTGAATAATTTCTCTCCATTGAATTCCGCGCACAAATCACCTTTTTAACTGCGTGCATCCGTTTGCTAGAAAGTTTTCTAATGGTACTTAAGCTAACTGCTTGCATTTCACAAATATTCATTTCGGACAGGCACTGTTTATTTTATAGTCGAGCTTCCTTTCTTTGGAATTCTTACGCTAACTGTTGACAACGAGTTATTGCGATTTATGGCTCCACTACATGACCCCCTTACCAGTGGTTAAGCCACGAGATTATGCTGCCCGGAAGTAATCCGGGAAATGTACTCGCCGTCCACTTCTGGTGGTTGTTGTCTGATTGTTTTTATCGGCGTCTTTGTGCGCCGCGGTGCTGGTTGCAGCTTGTTCCTGATTGGGCTCAGCTGCAAGATAGGCGGGTTTTAGCCTGTCGATTGATATCGTCGCCGGCTTGCCACGGATTTCGACGCTGAAAGTCTTTTCTGCTTTAGAGATCACCGGGAATGGGCCATTGCAAGCAGCTTGCAGCGGCTTGCGCGTGGCATCGTTTCTCACGAACACATGTGTGGAAGTCGCGAGATCTTTGAAGACAAATGCTTTGCGCTGGCCATGATGCTGAGCTGCAGTCGGGCGTACCTTGTCAAAATGCTCTCTGAGCTGGTTTACGAAATCGGCTGCATGTACGTCTTTCGTAGCAGTAAAAAATTCCCCTGGTAGTCGAATGTTCTCGCCGTAGACCATCTCGGCTGAGGTAGCGTTGAGGTCTTCCTTAATGGCTGTGCGAATGCCCAGGAGAACTGCTGGCAGGCGTTCTGTCCACCTGGTGTCTGTGTGGCACTCGATTGCGGCTTTTAGCTGGCGGTGAAATCGTTCTATCATGCAGTTAGCTGCCGGATGGTATGCTGTCGTGTGCATGTGTTGCGATCCCAAAAGGTTGGCTAATTCCTTGAACAGATTGGAGGTGAACTGCCGGCCGCGGTCCGTTGTGATCCGCAGTGGCACTCCAAATCTAGCTATCCAGCTACTGAAGAAGGCTCTGGCCACCGTTTCAGCCGTGATGTCAGGGATTGGTATGGCCTCAGGCCATCGGGAGTAGCGATCGATGTATGTCAGGCAGTACGTATTGCCTAGCGATGAAGGAAGTGGCCCAACAAGGTCGAGATGCACGTGCTCAAACCTGGAGGAGGGCGTGGTGAAGTTTCCCATCGGTGATGCTACATGCCTGGTGATCTTCGAGCGCTGACATGGGACGCACGTCTTGCTCCATTGGCTGCAGTCCTTGCGTATAGAGGGCCATACAAACCTGGAGGAGACGAGCTGCGTCGTGGCTCGAATTCCGGGGTGAGAGAGGTTGTGGAGGGCGTCGAACACCGGGCGTCGGAACTGCTTCGTGACAAAAGGGCGTAGTGTCCCCGTAGTCGAATCGCAGTAGACATCCGCATCCTGATCCGGGAAGTAGACCTTCTTCAAGTCTAGCACGGCCTCAGGGTGTAGGAATGTCTTCAGCTCGGCATCCGATTCTTGCGCTTTTTCCAGCGCTTTGTAGTTAATTGGGCTGCCTGGAAAAGCTGCTGAACAACCTGCAACAGACACACGTGATAATGTATCCGCGGGAATGTTGTCGCTTCCAGCGACATGACGAATATCCGTCGTGAACTGTCCAATAAAGTCCAGGTGACGGAATTGTCTGGGCGAGGCGCGTTCTGGCTTTTGTTGAAACGCGTATATTAATGGCTTGTGGTCGGTGTAGAGCGTAAACTTTCGGCCTTCTACAAAGTAGCGGAAGCGCTTCACAGCCGAATAAGCTGCCAGTAGCTCTCGATCGTAGGCGCTGTATTTCTTCTGGGCAGCGTTTAGCTTTTTGGAGAAAAACGCTAAGGGCTGCCATGCTCCGTCCACATGCTGTTGTAGCACAGCTCCCATGGCGACATCAGATGCATCAACCATGACTGATGTTGGAACTGCAGGTGCTGGATGCGCCAGGAGGGTAGCGTTTGCTAGTATTGTTTTGGAGCGTGAGAAAGCTTCTTCCGACTCTGGGTTCCATTGGATTTCCGTTTTGGCTTTACTTTGGGTCCTTGCAGGTGTTTATTCATCGGAGCCAAGACTTCTGCTGCGTTAGGAAGGAACCTTCTGTAGAAGTTCAGCATTCCTAAGAAACGGCGCAGCTCTTTAATTGTCTTGGGCTTGGGCACTTGCTTAATAGCCTCGATGCGGTCTTCTGGGGGTTTAATTCCTTCTTGTGAAATGGAGTACCCAAGGAAGTTGACGCTGGGCTTGCCAAGGTTGCATTTTGCCGAGTTGATCAGTACTCCATACTCGCTGAGCCTGCTGAAGAGTTGGCTGAGGTGCTCCAGGTGCTGTTCCTCTGATGTGGAAGCTACCAGTAGGTCGTCAATGAATGCGTAGCAAAAGTCGAGTCCTCTGGTAACCTCATCTATAAAACGCTGGAACGTCTGGGCAGCATTCTTTAAACCAAAACTCATAAATGGAAATTCGTACATTCCGAATGGAGTTGTAATCGCTGTCTTGCAGATATCGTCGCTGTGGACTGGGATTTGGTTGAAGGCTCTTACCAGATCGATTGTTGAGAAGATCTTGCAACCAAAAAGATTGTGTGCGAAATCCTCGATGTGTGGCACAGGATAGCAGTCCGCCAGAGTTCTCGCGTTTAGTGCTCTATAATCTCCGCAAGGACGCCATCCATTGTCTTTCTTGGGCGCTAGATGAAGGGCTGCAGACCAATTACTTTTGGATGGGCGAGCTATTCCTTGATCGAGCATAAACTGGAACTCTTTCTTAGCTGCATGTAACCTATCCGGTGGGAGTCTTCTAGGCCTGCACGTGACAGGAGGTCCAGCTGACGTAATTATTCGATGTGTAGTGGCATGTTTTATTTTCTTAGGCAGAACTGACGGACGCGCGATGTCCGGGAACTTCGCTAGAAGCTTATGGAAAGCCGAGTCGCCGGAAATTGTTTTTATTTGTGGCGATACACACTCCCGCACTACACCGATTGCTTTCAGCTGGGTTACATTGTCTATTAGGCGCTTGTTTCTAATATCAACAAGTAAACCGAAGTGGCTGAGAAAGTCTGCGCCAATTATCGGCTTGTCGATGTCTGCGACGACAAATTTCCACGAAAATGTTCGCCTCAGCTTAAAATCTAAGTTTAACACTATATGTCCATATGTACTAATTACCGAGTTGTTTACCGCGCTAAGTTCGTACTCGGTACGCGCACGCGGTCCTTTTATAAATGTTCTCGGCAATACACACAAATCCGCCCCTGTGTCAATCAGGAAAAGCCATTTAGTTGACACGTCCGTTAGAAAAAGGCGGCGATTGTTAGACAAGGAGTCATGTGCCGCGTTTACGAACTCCCCTGATCGTTTTTTTGGTAGTGGCACGGTTGAGTGCATTTCGTTGCATTGTCTTTAAATCGGCGGTGGTACCAACAGATTCGCGACGAAGATTGCGACCTGGAACGGTACCGTTGTGTGCTATTGCTTCGCGGCTGTTTTTCCCGGCTCATCCGTGCAACTTGCTGGGATAATTCAGCAACTTGCTTGCACAGCTGATTGATTTTCTCGTCGTCGCCGCGAGAAACAGTGGATGCCACCTGGAACGTCCTGGGGGTGATTTCAGCAATTTTGTCTGCCAAGGTGGACACAGCTTGGAGATTGCTGCTTGCTTGCGTCATCAGGATAGCCTGCATGCTATCTGGAAGTCGCCCGATCCATAATGTACGTATGAAGTTCTCTGGTACCTCGCCGTCTGCTAAATTCGTGAGATGCCTCAAAAATTGCGACGGTGTGCGATCGCCTATTTCCTCGTGCTCTAGAAGTTGTTTTATCTTCTGCTCGCGAGAAGTGGATAGGCGCTTAATTAGAGCCTGTTTGAGCGTCTCGTACATGTCTTGACGTGGCGGGTTGGTGAGGATGTCTTCGACTTCTTGGGCATATTTATTGTCTAGATTAGCACTTACGTAATAATATTTGGTGGTATCTCGCGTAATGTTGTTGAGGGCAAACTGTCCTTCTAGCTGTACGAACCACAGTGCAGGTTTTGTTGGCCAAAATGGAGGTACTCTGATGTTAGTTCTGTCGATTGAACTGGTTGTTGATTCGCTGTTGGTAGTGACAGATATGTTGCCTTCTGTTTCCATCGTGAAATGTCGTAGCGGACTTCACTTAATTTTAATTCACTGTTTACCGATTACCCGGTCGCGAACGCGAGTTTTTAATCACCAATTTAGTTTAATTTACGCTGTTTTCGCGATTGTTTGTTTTACGATGTTCTTAGTCCGGGGTCACCAATAAGGTGGGTTTACCCGGCGAAAACACTGCTGATATTCGTTATCAGGGGTCACCAATAAAGTGGGTTGGTTACGGTGTTTGTTAGAAATTACACACACGAATAACTCCACCACTTTTAATATTCTTTATTTACGCAACGGATTACAGACATAAATTAACTGGTTACGGATTTGCTACTATACTATTACAAGTGTGGATCGAATAGGTCTTTTTAATCAGCATACATGTGAACGTTTGTGGATCTGACACTTAGCTCCTGAAACATCCCAAAATGAATGCTTCAGTATGTATGAGATTAATATTAAACATGTGGGAATCTGACCCGACATGTGCCAGACGACCAGAGTGGTTGTTGGGCTAAGACCTAGTACGCAATGATCCTCTTCAACCCCATCGCTCTGGTTTATATACCCATGTTACACAATTTACACAATATACAAAAAGGATTTTCTATTCTAGTGACAACAATGGTATTGTATTCGCACAACGAAGGATGCGTTCACTTTCACTTGGGACGCAACGGTTGGGTTTTATGAGTTTATGACACACTTGAAATTCACTAGATTTTTACAGCTGCAGTTTTGTATTGTGACTTCACTTTCGCTTCTGATTTAGGAAAGTGTATTTTAAGAAACCCTTTTAGTTCGAGGGACGTTGAATAATTTCTCTCCATTGAATTCCGCGCACAAATCACCTTTTTAACTGCGTGCATCCGTTTGCTAGAAAGTTTTCTAATGGTACTTAAGCTAACTGCTTGCATTTCACAAATATTCATTTCGGACAGGCACTGTTTATTTTATAGTCGAGCTTCCTTTCTTTGGAATTCTTACGCTAACTGTTGACAACGAGTTATTGCGATTTATGGCTCCACTACATATGGATCTAATAATGTTGATTTGCCGTTTTGAAGTTTTCAATTTTTAATATTGAAATAAATAGTTGTATTTTCGATTGAGAAATATATAATAGATTTCCCATTTTTATCACAATTGTGAGCCAACCGCATGCAATATGCAATTATTCTTTACAATTTGATAAATGATAAGAATTTATTTATCCATGGAACATCAGTTTCAAACATAGCAATTTTACATAATTCTGAACGTTGTAATAATCTCCTACAATTTTGTTGTTGTCAGTTTTTATTCGAGCAGTTTAGTCACAATGGCCCATGAAACCCTAAATAGCGTGATATTATATCCCCAAAATTATCAGAAGTCGTTATATGCGTCTATCAAGGTTTAAATTTCTGACGTTCGATTTGCAAAGAACGTTTAAAAATTATTTGCAGTGAATGAAAACCATTATAGAACTGCTGTGGAATCTGTCCAATAATAAGTGTTATCGACAGCAATGGCTAAATATTCACTTATAATACCATGAACAGTAAAAGTTATGTCGACTATTTTTGGGGTGGTATCACGAATGTGCGGTACGATTAGGACGAGTGCGCTAGCACGACATGAGTAGTGATACCACCGCAAAAATAATCTACTGAACTTTGATTAAGAATGGTATTCGAAAGAGTATTCAATGAACGAAACTATTTTTTTAAATTAGTTTTCAGGAAATCTAGCAACAAACCACGCAATTTATAGGTATAGTAACAGAAAATTAAAATTGACTTTTTCTATTTAAAATTAATCTTGCTAGCAGCAAAGTACGGCATAATTCTAAACGAGGTACACATCTAGTACTTGAAGCAACTTGAAATTTCGCACACAGCAGTACAACCGAAATATCTCCTTTTATACCTATTAAACATCCTAATATGCGCGTTATATAGGACATCACAAAAATCGATCGAAACTGATATACGAAAAAACTCAAAAACCAATAGCGAACACCGAATTACGTTTACTATTCCAAGTTGTCTTCCTAATGGAATCCATAATTTTTCTACTTCTTTCAGAATTATCTCGTCCGATCTCAATTTTTACAATTTTTAGACCTAATAAATGCAATGGGTCATTTAATTTTGATGTTGGAACTAATTCCATAGGAATGAATTCCTACTATTGTTCAATCAACTGACTATAATTTGTTTGTAGTAACTAATTTCATTTTAATTTATTTTCTAAAGTTGAAAATCACATATTAGCCACTTCTTTTGTTAAGCCGATATTAGAGGGATTCATTTTGAACGGAAGTTTTACCATAAACCTATCAGCACCGTTCCATTGAAATGTGTTTGCAAAATGTGCTTGGCATTGTAGTTCTTTCTGAGAAAATATTTAATTGTCGGTAGAAGGGCATTCTTGTACTTCCGAGAATGTTTGAATTTGCTTATTTACAGCTTTACAGGTCAATTGCAGATTGTGGCAATTTCGGAACGTTTATGGCCCGAAATTTTACCATCGATTACCCAGCCTAAGCGTGTTTCTTGTAAATGAGGACTATAACTGGTAAGCTTTATTTGGCCGCTACCTAGAACGGTGCAAAATATTTCGGCGCCTAGCAAAATATCTAGTTTGTCGGAACAGATGAATAAGGGGTCGGCAAGTATTAAATTAGAGGGTATTAGCATTTTATCACGTTTCAGCGAATAGACAGATGCATTTTCAGATTTTTATTTTTGGCAACAAAAGATCTACATCTCCATAACTAGATTTCAGCCACTTTTAGTTAATTTATTGGCCCATTAAATGAACCGGTTAATTCTTAGTCAATTAACCGTTTCTAATGTTAAACTTAAATTCCCTCAAGTTGATTTCGTAATGAAATTCGTTTGTAAACCTACATCAAATAACGTTTGACAATTTTTCCATTGTCCATTGGTTGCTTTAATTTTAAGCGACCTGTTGAGTGTTGATAGCATGTCATTTCGATTAGCATAACTGACCACTGAACTCCTCTATTTACAGTAAGACTTTCATTAAGTGCATGAAGCACTGAAGAATTTCTACACGCAGTTTGAAATTCGTTATCGTGTTTTCGATATGGATATCGATATCCGGCTCGAAGGACCAATTTTTTTCCATAATTATTTTAGAAGTTATGTTTTTACTTAATTTTGCGTTTGCTATATTAATTTGGTTTTCACATTAGCATACGACAGAACAGCTGTTTAATATAGTTTAGAAACCATTGCAACATTTTATACTCTGCCCTCGTCGCAATTCATAAAATTATATGTTATAAAGACCTATAAAAACATAAATTTCAAATGCAAACAATAACAATTTCATGTTTTGTGAAATTATCTACAAATACTGTTCATTATTCCAATAAGTTAATGCTTAATTTTATGATCCTCATTGTAGGCCATCACATCACTCTAAACAGTTTGAGATAGCATTAAAAACAGATGATAAAAACAGACTATCTCAACGAATATCAACTGATACAGCAACAATAATATAGAATGGGGTCCATTAGTAGATAAAAAATTTCTATGCATACTAAAGTTGCATATCTGCCCAATTCCCTCTACTAGAAGACTGCTTCTTGAAAAAAGAAAACAGTGAGATATCAATTTAACGACTTGCACAATGTTTAGAGGATTACCACATGGTATGCCATTATAATAGACAAATAGACTAATGCAGAACTAGGAAGAAGTAATGTCTGAAGAGATAAGCATCATTAAGAAACCACTACGGGTTACGTGGGATGTAACACGAAAAGGTAGATATCCCTGTAAATACGACTTGTACCGCACTGTTTTGTTTATTTCATCCAAATGTATCCGTGGTTACCATTGGACAAGTGAATTGCACACTCTACACAGAATTTCACTGAATTTAATTTCTTACAAGTTTCAACATTACACCTGTATAATCCTTATTGAACAAATGGTAATAATAGATGACCTGGTGGATTAGATGATGGTCGTAGACTTTAACAGTGAGTCATCCTACATATCACTATTGTAAAACTACTAAAGTTATAAATCAATAACGTTATTGTTTACTGCATGTAAGTGAAAACACTATTAGATGACTTACAATTTTCAACAAACCCCATTATGGGGGGAAAAATAACATCTTACGTAGATCTGGTACTTATACACATTACTACAGTAAAAACATCTTACAAAATGGGTCATACAGCCCATTCATTCAAATTAACTCCCCGCAGAGCCTCATTCAGGAGCTAATGGGTAGCGATTTGACGCCATTAGCGCGTCAGAACTTAGCATTTTTAAGATGTCACCACGTGGGGCATGTCTCCGAGTCGTAGGGAAGTTGCCCAAGGAGGGCGAATCGCTGGCCGGATGTGGAAGGCTGATAGTCTCGTGTTCCATCACGAGATGCCCACACGCGCGCCAAAGTGACGGAAGTCGTTTGTGTATGCAAATGGACCCTAAGATGTGCTACTATTATTAATTTACCCTGCACTTACATAGGTTGAGCCTCGGGCACTAGAATTCGGATTTCAAATTGGAGGCTATAAATAAACACGTCATGTGGACCCACCTACACACCAGATAAAAATCGAAAATCGTCGCAGGAGTAGAGGGATTAGGTTTCGAGGCATTAATTTGTTAGAACTGAAAGTTGATTAATTTTGGACAGACACCTATAGGGCGCTTTGCTCGAAATTAAATCCGTAATCCGGGTTCATTGATACTAAAACAATGCCAAAGAAGATTATAAAATCAAAAGTCAACAGACGTCTAAATCTAAACAAATGTAAACAAATTAAAACAAAAAATCTATTCTAAAAAAAAATTGTAAGTGGCCATGGACGAACCCCTGTCATTTAAGATTTAAATACAGATGAGGAGTTCCTTCATAGACGGTGATTCAAATTCGAGGGAAACCAAAGTATCTCGGTTATTTGAGAGGTAGCTAAAGAACAGAAATGAAACGAGTATATATTATTTTTCTAAAATTATAAAATAGAAGAATATGAAAGTTCAGACTTTACACAAGATATTTTCATGAACCTTTAATACAAAATGGAGTACTATAACAATGCTACCACCGATTAATCTGCAACATTTATATGATTCCCACTGCATTAACCGAAGGACTTCACGTAACCGTAGACTCTATTAAATATAGAAATCGGTGTAGCAGCGAATGCATCGGCACGGAATCCCGAGATTAACGAGGAAATTCAATTACCGAACCGCACCACAAACCACAGACAAATTCAGTACCATTATTTGCCATGTAATATGTGAGAAGTATGTCAGCGGCAATAAACCATCAATAGACGCGGAAGCGTTAAAGATAGAACAATGGTTTTATGGGCAGCCCACGCAATGAACCCATTTGCTGCATATTTAATCTCGGTTTGTTCAACTCTATCTGGGAATAATGGGCAGCGTTTATCGTATGAGACCCATAAAGCTACAATACATTAACAATTTGCGTCAAATTTCAGGAGTAAAATGTACGATGCAAGCTGTTAGGTTCAGGAATGCGAAGCTGAAAACGACTATTAGGAGCTCTTGCTTTCAGTTTGATGCAAGTGTACTACTCCTAGTTTGTAGAAATACCATACGCTGATAATCAGAAACAAGATGTTCATCATTAAAGCTCTGAAGAAGAACACAGAAACAAGGTTACAATTTCATTATAATTCCCAATGCGAGTGACTGTCTAATTTGAATAACGTGATACAGTCGAACCCCCATTCAGTGAACTCATATTTAATGATTTTTTTATTTAGTGATTAGGATTTTGATCTTCGGGCTAAATTGCGTGTAAAGACACCTCTAAATTATGATGTTCAAATTCTATATTATGATGTTTTTCTAACAAAATTTTACCCAAGTACTTAGGAACGCAGAGAAGATTTTGCGCAGATTTTCTTAGAAGTTTCTACAGTACAGGCTTTCACCAATGTTACTAAGAATTCCCTCCATTTAAATGCATAAATTGTTAAGCAAATTATACGATTTCTTAGGGGGTTTCCAAATGCATTCTAAATTTTTGAAGTATAAATGAAGTTTCTATAAAGTGATGTTTTTGTGGAAATTTTTGAACATCACTATATGGGAGTTTGATTGTACTTTGGTCTTAATATTCTGAAATCACATTTTGAGAATGCACAATTGCACATCGAAACAACCATTTAACACAATTAGATATGGGTTACTTCAGATTAAACCGTAATTTATCCAGATTCGCGGGGGGGGGTACAACCCCTCACTTTTAAGTCTCTTATTTGCGCTTCAATTTCAACACAACAATATCTGCTATTAGTTTATACATTCCACATTAATTTATATTTCGGTAACTGAGAATTTATTCATGGCAAACTGTCAGTAGTTATATAAAATTGTAAATAGTTTGCTAGTCTGACGCTAGATGACGTAGATGATTGCAACTGACTTCAGAGCGTGCTGGATACACTTAAAATTCTGCGTATCCATATATATAATAGACTTGTCCGTCCGGGACGCTGTTTCAGCAGCCAAACCGTAAGAGATAGAGAAAAAAGTTATGAAAGTTATATGTTTGGAATGGTCATGTCAGGTCAGGAACCGAATTTCAGTCTCTAACACTAATTATTATCTTAATAATTATCCTAATCCTAACTTTTTAGGTTAGATTCTAGGCAAATTTTATCAAGGCGAATGCGACTGGTAGTTTGCTACCAACAATGACGTCGTATACGTACGTGTGGTGAATGCGCGTTCTATTTGCAAAACGGTCTTTTTTGTTTTATTAAATGACATTTGTCTCACTGGACTGCTAGTTTATTTATATTATGTCACAAAATGCTATAGTTTCGATTATGAGATGGGATACTAAGATGGTCCGTCCGTTGATAGGCATTTTTGAACTTCCAGGATATCTAAAATAATATCAACATTTGGTTTAAATAGCAAGTTCTACCTTTTTCTCGTATATTGTATATTTTTCGGGGCTCTCCTGAAGGTCTCCCATATCAGTATGCCCCCCACCTCCCAAGGTTTTGCTCATTATTGTATCCACTCCTCATGACGAGTAGGACATTCAAAATTTATATCAGCGCCCTAGTCTTCTATATTTCTTCTAGACAACAAAATATTATTTTATGATGAACTGTTTTCTACGATTCAAGGTCCTCTCTACGAGGGATCTGTTCTTGGGGTACTGTGGCTACACAACATATTTTTATTGTATTTTGAAGCTTACCGTGGCTCTGGCAGTTTTAATACGTAAGGCGAACAAAAAATCCATGTTAAAAATGTCATAACCAGAATAACAAATATATTAGTGAGATTTAATTTACCTTTTAATAAGTTTACTTAAGAGCGCTAGTAGACACTTTAAAAGTAATACATTTTTTGTTGTTTGTATTGTAAGATATACATGTAGTTCTTAAATTGTACAAACAATTTTTTTAACTAAAAGTTTTGACATTAATTTCAAACATATGCTGAATTTGTTCACATTTACACGTGTAGTAGATTTATTAATTTATTATTACGATTAGTTGCTTATATACGTACGTAGCTATTCATTTTTTCTTTAAATTAAGGGTTGCTGATGTGCGAGTGTACATACCATTGATCTTAAGAGAATAACAAAATTGAAGACCTAATTATTACAATGTAGTATGACTTGCATATACGTTAGTACTTATTCTCCTTAGCATAGAATTTCGGCTTAGACCGCGTAGTATTTGTATATGAACACCCAGCATTTTTTGGCTTAATGTGCCTTGCACCTTGTGAAGTCGAGCAAAAACCCGCGCGATGGCCATGCTCTTTGGTGGCTCGTGTTGTTTGAGTATCTTGAGAACGAGGATACTTAGGCAGATTTGGCCGTTTTGCTGTTTGTGCATCCATATTCACTAACGTTTCGCAAGACCTTGCAGCTTGCATCATCAGAGTGAAAGTCGCACTAAGAACCGAAGGTCGGTGTGGAGCTATTTATAGTCCTCTGTGCCAGGCGCGCGGAGTGGCGTAACGCTGGCGCTGGTTGGTCGTCCGAGTGCAACGTAATCCGTGGGGCGTGGCCGTATGACGCAGAGTGGTTGTAACGCTTTAGATCGTGTATCACAGGGGTCCACGTTTTACTAAGCTTAAAGCCATCTTCCCTGTTGATATTATTTGGATGTTTTTCTATTTCTATGGCTTCACGTATCACTCGCGGGAAGTAATGAGGTATTCTGGCAAGTACTCTGGCATGCTCAAATTCTAAAGTGTGCCCATTTGTAAACGTATGCTCAGCTACGGCTGATTTCGTGATGCGTTTGTGTTTGCAATCGCCTTTATGTTCTTGGAGTCTTAGATCAACGGAACGACCAGTCTGTCCAATGTAACTCGAGCCGCAAGAACAAGGAATGCGATATACGCCAGCGGTTTTTAAACTTGGAATCTTGTCTTTTACCGATCTGAAGCCGTTACCCAAAGTTTCCTTGCTCGTGAACACAGTTTTGACGTTGCATCGTTGCAGGACACGTCCTATCTTATCTGATAAGAATTTGAGCATGCCAGAGTACTTGCCAGAATACCTCATTACTTCCCGCGAGTGATACGTGAAGCCATAGAAATAGAAAAACACCCAAATAATATCAACAGGGAAGATGGCTTTAAGCTTAGTAAAACGTGGACCCCTGTGATACACGATCTAAAGCGTTACAACCACTCTGCGTCATACGGCCACGCCCACGGATTACGTTGCACTCGGACGACCAACCAGCGCCAGCGTTACGCCACTCCGCGCGCCTGGCACAGAGGACTATAAATAGCTCCACACCGACCTTCGGTTCTTAGTGCGACTTTCACTCTGATGATGCAAGCTGCAAGGTCTTGCGAAACGTTAGTGAATATGGATGCACAAACAGCAAAACGGCCAAATCTGCCTAAGTATCCTCGTTCTCAAGATACTCAAACAACACGAGCCACCAAAGAGCATGGCCATCGCGCGGGTTTTTGCTCGACTTCACAAGGTGCAAGGCACATTAAGCCAAAAAATGCTGGGTGTTCATATACAAATACTACGCGGTCTAAGCCGAAATTCTATGCTAAGGAGAATAATTCGAGTAACCGCGAAAGCCTCAAACAATACGTTAGTACTTATCAAATAATATAATTAAATTAATCATTTTAAGATCTAACGAATGACAATTATCATTACATCGCCTTAAATTAAAAGATAAACCGAAACATTTAACTCGACCTTGTACCTTTGGTTTCTTAACCTACAATAAGCAT